>PVIR01011565.1:0-46994 GCA_004026965.1 Petromus typicus
TGCTATAAACATGGGTGTACATATATTGCTGTGGTATAATTCTTCTAATTCTTTCTTGTATAGACCTAGCAGAGGAATAGCTGGGTCAAATGGGGTGAAATATTAGACCTAGAAGATAGGATTGTAACCAGTGAACAGAAAAGGAATAATTTATGGAAAATAGCAAGGGACCATGAGAAATCAATTCAGAGCAGCTAGATGATGGAAAGAATAATTTAAGACTAATTGGAGTAAGTGAAGAAACAGGAGACTGTGCAAAAGATATTTTAAAATACTGTTCACAAATGTAATTGCAGACAACTTCACAAGAAAAGGAAAAGAATTTGACATATAGATAAATGAGGCATATAGGACTCCAAGTGGTTGAGATACACAAAAATCTACACCTAGGCATATAATAATTGAGACTCCAAAAACCCAACGGAAGAATGAAATACTGAAAACAGTAAGGAAAGAAACAAATCACTTGCAAAGGAAAGCCATCAGAATCACAGCAGACTTCTCAGCATAAACACTTAAGTCAGGGAGAGGCTGGAGTGAAGTATTTCAAGCCCTAAAAGAAAATAACCTCCAACCTAGATTGACGTATCCTGCAAAACTATCCTTTAATTGTATGTATTATCTGTTGTTGATTTACAGGAATTCCTTAGAACTGACTGCCATTACTATGCAGTGTCCCTCTTATTAGCAGCAGTACATTTTATCATGAACTTCACTCGGATATGGTAACCACGATAGGCTTTTACACTGACTGTATACATGGGCTTTTACACTAACTGTATACATGGGATCTCTTTTTCATACCTTTATTTTTAATTTATCTATAAATCTATTTAAATTTACCTTTTGAACCTAGAGGCAAAGATACCTCACACTGAGGTCATGGTCTCTGAATGCTGCACCCTGTTGAGTTTATTAGGCTTATGGAGGGCAGTGACTGCCTGTGGGGCAGGAAGATGAATGCAGAAGCCAGCATGGTATACTTTGTGTGCAGCCCTAAGGACATAAAAAAAATGATGTGAACAAAAATTCATTAGGACTCACTTATACTGGCTCCCAGCAGCCAGATCTAGGACAATTTGGTAACAAAATGAGAAGCAGTAATGGTTTATACTTGAGAGGGTCCAGTGAGACTCCTGAATCCATGCTGCTATAAATAATTCAGTGTATACGTGGGAGGAAGAAGAAAGTTCTTTCTTTCAGCAGAATTCCAATCAATTCATCTAAAAGGAACAATGGCAATGCCAGAAATAGGAAGTTACCACTTGGCAAACATAACATGGTTAATGCAAGCAAGATCACTGCCTGCTGGTAGCATTTGTGACAAAAAGTATGATGAAAAACAGGATATTTAGACAGCTTTGAAGTGTTTGTCCTGCAGATACTGCTAATTACATAGCAGAAGATACTGACCTTACAGGAAGGAATCTAGCAGGCCACCAGATGACCAGAGTTAATATCCCTAGTGACTGGACCAGCTGGCCTCCTGTGCCTTCTGGTGCGATGCCCTGTGAAGAATACAAGCATCACTTTTATAATTGTTGAAAAAAATGTACATGTACACTTAACCCTAAGGAAATACTAGGCAAGCTCAAATTGGGAAATCTTCTGTACTAACCTAGTGCTGTTCTTAAAAATGTCAAGATAGGGCCAAGGATTTAGCTCAGTGGTTCCGACGCCTGTCTTGCAAGTGCAAGGCCTGGGTTCAATTCCCCAGTAGCCACATACAATGCTGGGTGTGGAGACTCACCCCAGCAGCAACCAGTACCACAAACCACAGTGCCGGGCGTGGTGGCTCACGCCTGTAATCCCAGCACTCGGGAGGCAGAGGCAGGAGGATGGCTGTGATGGTGAGTTTGATGCTGAGCTCAGGGCCAGCCTGAACCACAAAGTGAGACCCTGTCTCAAAAAACCTAAAAAAAAAAAAAATCTGTTATTATAACAATGATAGATATCTTTTGTAGGTAATGCACTGTTCTTACATTCTTTTCAGTCTGATGATCTATCTTTAATTAGAATATTTGGTTTGTCATTCTTAGTTCTCAAAGTGTGCTATGTATTTGTTTGTCCCATCTGTTCCGTCTTTCCTTCTTCCCGCTTTATTTTGGGTCAATCAAGTATTTGTAGTGTTCCATTCTGATTCTTCTTGGCTTTTTAGCTCAGGGATTAATTAATGGTTACCACCTTATATAGAATATGTACCAAAATGTAGGTCCGTTTACACCATTGGGGTCTTGTGTGATGTTCACATCAGAGTGAAGTGCAGGGTGGACTGCTGTGTGGGGTATATCGATTCTAGAAGTAGCAGTATGTCCTCTGAGAGGCGGAGGGCGGTTCCTACTTTTAAGTGCATCTATATTTGTTCCCCTTTTTGTGCCCTCACGCCCCCCCCCCGGCCTGACTTCCTGTAGTGTCCTCGCAGTGCCAGTCTGGTAGGAACATTTTCAGCTCATTCTCCAGCAGCCCCCTTGTTTCCCTTTCGTTTTGAGGGGCATCTAGCGCTGCAGGCATAGTGTGAAGTGCCTTTTTGGCACTAAGGGTGTGCTCATCCCTCTACTTGTGCCCTCGGATTTGATGAGTTGCCGGCTACCATGTGATTTGCTCTCTGCGTGGAATGTATTGTTCTTAATCTGTTGTTTCTGAGGTTTTGTTCATCCTCCAGCATTCACCAGTGTTGTGCTTGTCCATGTGTTCTGTATACTCGTGCTGCATTGGATCACTGAGTTTATTGAATATCTAAGTTTCTGTTTTTCCAAATGTGAAAACATGTTACCTGGCTCTCCCCTTTAATTTTTTTCCCTTACTTTTGCACTGCTGCCCTCTTTCTGGGAGTCTAGTTACATATATATTATACTGTTTGGAAAATTTTCACAAATCCTCTTTATTTTTCATTTTGGATAAATTCAATTAACGTATCTGTGAATTCATGAAAATTTTTCCCTAGACATCTTCAATCACATGTTTAGCTTGTCTACTGACTTCTTGCATTGTATTTTTCAGTTTAAAATATACATTTGATTCATTTTTATGGCTTTTATCTCATTGCTATTTTCTGCTTTTTCATTAATGAAGACTTTTTCTGTGCCTATGGATATTGTTATAGTAGCTGCTTTAATCTCCCTGTCTGTGTATTCCAATATCTTGCATTCCATGTTTCGACTGGCTGCTGTTAATTACTTTTTCTCTTGATACTGCTTATACTCTTCTATTTATTGTGGGCTTAGTGATTTCTTTTTATTGTGCCCTTGATAATGTGTATCATACATAATGAAGTAGAATAGGTTATCTTTCCCTGAGGAGCCTTGATTTGTGTTCTAGCAGGTGAACGGGGCTGGACTCCTGACGCTGTCTCCCTTATGTGACGCAGACCCTGCTGGGGACCAGGTCTCTCCTGGGAACACGACCCCTGGGAGGGAGATGGTACTTCCTGGGGAGGGTGCCCGTCTGAGGACAGAGCCCTTCTGGGCGCTTGGGTTCTTCGGGGGCCTGGACCAGATGTTCCCCAGTTCTCTCAGCCTTGCAGCTTTTACCTTTCCTGGGCATTTCTGGGTAAACTAGGGGTTTGTTGAGAGATGGACAGAGATTTGGAGAGCAGTTGTGACATCTCTCTTTCTGGGATTCCCTCTCATTTTCCACGTGTACCGTTAACCCCACTTTTTACCTTCTGACTCCTGGAGCGAGCAGGATGCGATTTCTCTCATGTCTCAGCTTCGCACCGTGTGGACTGGGATACAAGCTCACTAGGGTGGCCCCTTCTTTCCAGGCTGCTTTCTTCTAGTTTCTGCTTCGTCTTGGTCACTGTGTTGTGCTCTCAAATTGTTTTTATGTTTTATGTGCATTACTACTATTTGCACAAGGATTAACTGAAATTGTGCTATTCTGCTATTACCAGAGGTCATACACCCTACTTTTCATTTTTTAGTTTCCACTAAAATGATGCATAATATTAAATTTAAAAATGTTCATTTCTGTGAGTAATGTCAATATCTTACCAAAATCTTCTAACAGAATTGAGCATATTACTAATCACTAATCTTATTCTTCTTTTATAGACAAGAGATGATTTCCTAGGTCAAGTGGATGTTCCTCTTTATCCATTACCGGTTGGTATAGTTGTCCAGGATTTCATTTTCTTGTGTCTCTTCTTTTAAAATGGAATAGTAAAGATATATACATATCGTGTGTGTATATATATATATATATATATAAAATCTAATATAAGCTCTATAAAGTTCATACAGCTTTGTTTCTTCCGTATATCTTCTGGAAACCTATTTCTGTTTTCCGTGTCAGGCTTCTCTGTCGCAGCTCTGCACCTGAAAAGCACAGAGAGCTGTGGAGTGCGGCCCATGGCAGTAGGTAGACCAGGACAGTGCAGAGGGGGACAACATTTAGGTTGAGAGGACACTTCTGAGTGTCACATCACTGGATCAAGTGTCTGACATGGTATTTGATACACAGAAGCCGAGACTAAATGGTACAAGCTGATAAAGCTGGTGTCTTAATTAGAAAAAGGAAGATAAAAAAACAATTTCTTTGAAATGCGAGAAATTTATTTTTAGATATAGCAAATTTCAATAGAAATCCAATACTGCAAAAAAATAAATAAATAAACAAAAGAAAGAAAAAGGGAAAAAAGAGGGAGGCAGTGAGCGAGGGGTAGAAGCTAACAGCCCTAGCAAGGTTGGGCCAGAGGAGAGGAAAGAGGCAGGGAGAATGGGAAAGAGCCAGGGCGGTGAAGTCACAGACAGTGGAATGACCTCCGGTTAAAGGGGAGCAGGCAGCACAGCACGGGGGTGCAGGCTAATAAAGCAAACAGCCAGCTGCTGCGCTTTTTAGAGAGAAAGGTCTCTGTCCGTGGCTGTTCCCCGGGCTGCAGAAAACAAACGTGCCTTGGGCAGCACACCCAGCTGGCCCTCGCCAGGCTCTCACCAGGCCTGCTGAGCTCACCCACACCGTCTTGCCATGGGTGGCTCCCTCCCACTGTCCTTCGCCCTGTGCTGTCCCTGCCCCTCTACCCACCAGCTGCTGCAGATTGCAAAATCACCATTGTGGCCACTTGATAACGAGAATTAGTCTAACTTTTAACTCTAGCTACCTTGAGATCCTGGCTCATGAACATTCTTAAGTATGTGATATTTGTGTTAAAGCTTTCTTGAAAACTCACTGTTTTATTCTAGACAGAGAACCCGAGAATGGAGAGACCATATACCTTTAAGGACTTTGTTCTTCACCCAAGAAGGTCAGTAACTATGAGAATGCGGCACAGCAGAGCTTCATCTCTCCTAACCTTACTATAGCCTCTTTGGAAATACATGGTTTAAACTCTTGTAAATAAGCTACTTTTGAAACATTATTATTATTTTTTTTTAAGGTGTTTTGAGACAGGGTCTCGCTTTGTGGTTCAGGCTGACCCTGAGCTCAGCCTCAAACTCATCACAGCAATCCTCCTGCCTCTGCCTCCCGAGTGCTGGGATGACAGGCGTGAGCCACCGCGCCCGGCACTGTGGTATGTGGTACTGATTGCTGCTGAGTTGAGTCTCCACGCCCAGTATTGTTACGTGGTTACTGGGATCGAACAGGGGTCCTTGCACTTGCAAGACAGGCACCGGAACCACTGAGCTATATCCCCAGCCCCCATTATTATTTTTAAGTTACATTGTTATTTCAGATTTAAAAATACCATTCATACATTCTGAAGATATAGAAACAGGTTTGGCAGATTTGTTCCAATATCAAACTGGAAAGCTGAAACTCATCATGATATATATTTTCTTTATTTTATTTTATTTTTTTGAGACAGGGTCTTGCTTTGTAGTTCAGGCTGGCCACGGACTTACAGCAGTCCTCCTGCCTCTGCCTCCGAGTGCTGGGATTGCAGGCATGAGCCACCACGCCTGGCACTATAGTATGTGATACTGATTGCTGATGGGTGTGAGTCACCACGCTCGACATTGTTGTATGTGGTTACTGGGGATGGAACCAAGGTCCTTGCACTAGCAAGGCAGGCGCTGGAACCACTGAGCTAATTTCCTGGCCTATGATATGTGTTTTCTATTTTAGGCTGTGTACAATTTTGTCATACTGTGTTTTAAAAATTCACAAACAACATTTAAAACAAAGATCCAATGATATGAACATTCCAGGTTTCAAGAAAATCTAACTATGCTTTGCATACTATAATTTTTAAACAGTATTTCAGAAGTATGTAAAGAAAATTCCACAATGGAGGCTGTAACTTATCATTCCATTTTGCTAAACTGAATTACTTGATTTTTGTCAAAAATTTTAAACTCTTTAATCTTTTATAGCGTAGAGTTAAGTAAAATCTAAAAATGTGTGTGAATTTATTGTCAGAGCTCAGAGTCAGCAGAAAAAAGGTTATCTGTGAAAACAATAGTATTTGTCTTATTTTTAAGATAGAAAATGCCTTTGAAAAAAAAAACAGCAAAATTTTTCACTTAAAATGACCTTTTTCTTTTTGAGACAGGGTTTCATTTTTGTAGTTCAGGCTGGCCCAGATAGTAGCCTTGAACTCACAGCAGTCCTCCTGCCTCTGCCTCCCAAGTGTTGGGATTACAGGCATGAGCCCCCATGCCCAGCATTGTGGTGGTATGTGGTACTTGCTGGTGGGCCTGAGTCTCCACACCCAGTATTGTTACCAGGGATTGAGCCCAGGCCCTTGCATTTGCAAGGCAGGTACCAGAACCACTGAGCTAAACCCAGCCCTAAAAGGACTTCTTTAAATCATTTTTCATTATATAAGTATAAAAACAAAATGAAAGACAGTGCTGTGCTTTTGTTAGTGCCTCCTCTGCATAAAAGACGTCACATATTTGCTTTAGTAGGGTTAGGGTGTCAGTCTCTTGTCTTTCTTTACTTCTAGACTGCATCTGCATGCCAACAGTGTTTCTTTTCCCATCTGAGTGCACTAGTAGCCTTCTTTTCTAATTATGAGATGCTTTTTACTATCTTTCTTTTACAAATAACACTATGTCTTCTGTATCCACATTGGATATAGTGTGAAGTACAGAAACAACTTTATTCAGATAGGAAATGAATTAGGTCCACTGAGTCAACCATGGGCTTATTTTCTGCTAGAGAAGAGAGGGAACACAATTGTGGAGATGTTTTCTGCAGAGCATTGCCTGAGTCATCCCCAACCAATCTTTGCAGCAGCGGTCAGTGTGTCACCTTCTCCTGAAGAAGCCACTTCAGTGACCCTGGAAATAAGAGCTGAGGGTTGTCCTGACTACTTAGGACAAGGAACACTAAATTTCCCGAATCCATGAGAACTGTACAGAGAACAACGCAAGTGATGGGGGATAAATATTCACAATAAAAGATCAGAACACTGTGGTTTAGAACAGCAGAGGATAGTTGTTACACGACTGCTATCTATGGATATCACCAAAGTGAGAACTGAAACTAGAGAGAAAACTAGGAATAGTAAGTATTTCTTAACCTTGGATGTTAGAATTGGTGGCAGTGATAGAAGAGATAGAATTAAATTTTAGAAGCTTATGAAAGTCAAATTTTTAAAAAAGATTTAAAACGTGACCACAGTGGGCAGCAGCCTTTAGCTTGGGAGACCCCTTAGTGAAGAGAAGTAAAAGGAGTAAAGACAGACGAGACCGCAGGCGCTGGCCCTTTCTTTCACCTTGTATCCTGTGGCAGTTAGTGTCCCATGCACACCCCTGCGGATACCTTTCCCTGTCCCAGAGGTCTGTGAGGTGCATGAGATGTAGGAGAAGGCTGGAGTTCTGTCCCCATCCCACTGGCCCCTGCCACCAGGCACATGTACCTCCTGCCATTCCTGAACTGACCCAGCTGCTTATCTTTCCTGGTCCTCAGGTCTTCCTTTCCCTCCACTGCCACAGATCAGAATCCTCTCCAGCCTCCCAGCCCAAACCCAGATGGCAGCTCCTCCTGGAAGCACTCCCCACTCCTTTGCTTAAACTTCCTCAGCTTTGGTTTTGTTTTGTTTGAGACAGAATCTTGCTGTGTAGTATAGACTGGCTTTTTTCTTTTCAGTACCAGGGATTGAACTCAGGGCCTTGTGCTAGGCAGGCAGGCCTGGTGCCACCAAGCCACACCCCCAGCCCTCCAGGCTAGTTTGGACTCATTGTGTAGCCCAGGCTGATCTCAAACTCACAGTGATTCTCCTGTCCTGGGCCCTGAGTGCTGGGATCACAGGTGTGCACTACCACACCTGGTTCAGCCTCTTATTCATAGCACAGTTATTCATTATATGTATTTCCTGCTCCTTTTCCTGGATATCTTCTGTACTAGAAAGTATCTATCTTTCACTCTCCTCTAGAAAATCCCTAGTAGCTAGTAGGTGTTCAGTAAACTTAGTCAGTAATACTTTCTGCCTAGTGTTAACATTTTGCAAATAATTATTTTCTTTCCTACAGTCACAAATCAAGAGTGAAAGGTTATCTGAGATTAAAAATGACTTATTTACCTAAAACCAGTGGCTCAGAAGATGATAATGCAGAACAGGCTGAGGAATTAGAGGTGAGATTTTATAAATATTGGTTAAACTAAAAAAAAAAATCTAGTTTTGTTCTACTGTATTTCAAAGAAAAATAACTTTATTCAGTGAAATTCATATGTGTATCAAAAATTATTTACTCAGACATTTATTTCCCCCAAGCATCCAATAACAGTTGCTTTTCCACTGCAGATCTTTCTCTTGATGGTCTTCTTCAAGTTTAGGAAGTGGAGAATACAGTGTTTATCAATAAAAGCATGTGTCATAATTAAATCATTAGACTTCTAGTCTTTCAAAGTTTTCTAAAACCACGTCTTGTTCTCTCATTAAGCAGAGGCACAGTTTAGATTTGTAAGCTTTTGTACGGGCATTTTGAGCAGTCTTTACAGGAGGTCTTTATGGCTCACAATTCCGTATTTTTCCTATGGAGGGAAAGCTCAGAGAGAGGGAGACATCTGTGAGTAATAAAAGCCATATTTGTTTGATGCTCTTCAGAACAAGAAGACGAAAGGAAAGTCGCGCTGGGTCTGGGTCATGCTGCAGTGGTGGGGAGGAGCTGCAGCTTTGTCTCAGACAAGGGACTGGGGCGGAGCCTGGCTGAGCTTCAGGGCGCTCTGGTGGGGCTCCTCAACCCGAGGGCCACTGTCTGTGCCCAATGATGTCTGGGCTTTCTCCTCCTGTAGGAAGTCATGATCCGAAAAGGGGACAGCCCCTGCTCCTCTGGGTCTCTTGAAGGTGGGCTCCTTACCAGGGGCGACATTTCCCAGCAGCGCTGAAAGCGACACCCAGCATGAAGCACCCTGGTGCTTCAGAGATGCCTTCCTATGCTTCCCCAACAGTGATGCTTCCAGCTGGGTGTCGCTTTGGTCTCCATAAGAGCCGGATCTGAGGGGCATCCTCAAGGGTGGGATGCCCTTGGGTGGCTGCAGCACCAAGAGAAAGGCCCCAGGTGGGTGCTGGACTTACAGCACAGCTCTCAGGAAGTGCTGAATGCATTAGTGAGATTTTGCCTTGCAGGGTAATGTGTAATAAGAGATAGCAAATTCTGTTTCTTCAAATCCCATAGTACAAGTAAAACCCCTGCTTTGGTGAGTTAAGAACATTTCATCCTCTCAAGTCTATAGTCACTTACGTGACTTTTTTATTTAGTTTTGAGACAAGGTCATGATTCATTGTACAAGCTGCCCTCAGGCTTCCACAGTGCTATATTACAGGAATACATCACTGCACCAAACTTTATTTCTTTTTCTTCCTGTTTATTTTTTTTCTAGTTTTTCATATAGTAATTATTATTAGAGTTTAAAAATATTTATTGAGTAAAGTTTGGTGTACAGGATATCTTGCACAATGGAATTATGTTTGAAATGAAAAATGCCTACTGTAAAGAAAGAAAATATTGCAGCCAGGCATGGCAGCACACACTTTGGGAGGCTGAGGCAGAAGGGTTGCTTTGAGTTCCTCACCTGGCTGACCTACATAGTGTAACTGGCTTAAAAACCAAAAAGGGAAAGAAAATATGTTGATCACTTTTGAAAATGAACAGCTTCTCATTGCTTAGTAGTCTGCTCTGGGCTTTGCCCTCATGCAGTAACCAGAGGTCCCAGTTGTGCTCACAGCTCAGGCAGAGCTCTTCACCTCGCACTCCCAGTGAGGGGACTGGACTTCCCTTGAGTCCCAGTGTTCGAATCCCTCAGACACACCTTATAATTTCAGGAAGTGTAAGTGTCAAGTTTGTTTATGAAAGGCCCTAAATTCCAACACTGAACCGGTGCTTAGCTGTCTTCTGGGTCGCTGACAACCTGAGAAGTCTCACATGACATGTAGTGTGTGACCAAATTTATAACATTCTACTATCTTGAAGAAAGAAGTTGTAATTTTGAGAGGAGGCTCTCTCATAGCAGTATGTGTTCCCTCATGGATTGTGGCTGTAGTAGTGATTTTGTAGCCTCAATTTGTGCTCTATCCAACTTCATACTCTGTGAGGCTCATGGCTACCTACCTGTGTACAGAGCCCGAGGCCTTTCTGACTCTGACTTCTGTCATCTGAAAATGGTTGTGTGTCAGCACCCAGAGACTCAGGGACTCTTAGAAACATGACTCGGATTCTTAGAAATTTGTTTTATGAAAATCAGTAGGTGATAAATATTCACTAGGAATTCTACTAAAACAGTGAAACCTACTTTCTTAATGGCATTTGAGCATACAGCTGTACCTCCTCAGATTTTAAACAGGCTTTTTAGAAAGGTCCTAATCAATTTTTAATTTTTTTTTCTTGAATATATGTGGATAGCAAAAGCAGATTTTTTTTTTTTTTTTTTTTTTTTTTTTGAGACAGGGTCGCCTCCCTTTGTAGTTCAGGCTGGCCCTGAGCTCAGCCTCCAACTCACATCACAGCAATCCTCCTGCCTCTGCCTCCCGAGTGCTGGGATCACAGGCGTGAGTCACCACGCCCGGCACTGTGGTATGTGGTACTGATTGCTGCTGGGTATGAGTCTCCACACCCAGTATGGTATGTGGTTAACCAGGGACTGAACCCAGGCACTTGCGCTTGCAAGACAGGCGCCAGAACCACTGAGCTAAATCCCCGACCCCACAAAAGCAGATTTTGCAGAGAGAAACCTTAGATTTTGTTTTGTCTTTTGTGATACTGGGGATTGACCTAGGGTCTTCTCAGTGAACTATCTTCTAGGGCCCCCCCTTTTTTTGAGATATGGTCTAAGTTGCTTAGGCTAGGTTTCCTACTCAAAATTAGGGATTTTTTTTTTGATGATCTTTAGGTTTGAAATCATATTTGGGATATCTTCCGATTCTTGGAATATATTTTAAAAATTTGTTCTAAAACTTTTGGGGTTTATTCTCTAACATCTAAATATTATTTCATCTAGCTTGGTGTGGCAGTGCATGCCTATAATCCCAGACTTTGGGAGGCTGGGGTAGGAGGATCAAATAAAAAATAAAAGGGTTGGGTGTAGCTCAGTGCAAAGCCCCTTGGTTCAGTTCCCAGAGCCACAAACAATGAAGTAAAATCAAATAAATATTAGTCAGTCTGAGTTAATGTGGCACAGTGTGTGGGCAGGAAGACTTTGTGAAGTCCAGAGTTTGAGGTCAGCCTGGGCAGCCATAGCATGATCCTATCTCAAAAGTATAATTATTACTCTATCTGTGACTTACCCTGGTATAAGGTTTGAGGTAGGAAACTAATTTTTAAAAATTAGTAGTTATTCATTCTCTAAACTGTCTGACACCTCCCCACAGATTTGAAATTTATCCTCTGCTGAATCCTGTACATCTTAGTCTTTCCAATCCATTCTTTGGAGCCATCTGTCTTTGCATGCACCGTGACCCCACATGGCTTCCTCTTGTGATTTTTGTTTTGTTTTTGTGGTCTGGGAATTGAGCCCAGGAGCTTTACAGTACGGTCCCCAGTGCTATCTGAAGTCCCCAACCAAGTCACTAGTTGTGAAGGCTGAGCTTGAACCTGCGATGATCTTCCTGCCTCCGCCTCCCAGAGTGCTGAGATTACAAGTATATGCCACTACTACTGTCAGTTTTAACAGTTGTGGTTTACAGTGGTTTATCTCTTAGGTTTCTATCCACTGTTTCTCTTCACTTGTTTTAGAATAAGGCTAGTTACAACTGGCTTGTGCAATTATTGTAAAATATCCATGATGTAGTTTATTATAATCTTGACACATTTATAGAACAACTTGGGAAGAATTGAGATCTTTGTGAGTGAGATTGGGTCTTCCTAGCCATGATACCATGTTTTCATTCATTCATGTCTACTTTTAGCAGCATTTTAAATTTTTCTTTACTGATTTGATTTCCAACACTTTCCTAACTATACAGGTATTTAATAAAATAATAAAAATAATATTCATTGTACCCCTTCTGCTGTGAATTTCTCATATAGAATCATGTCATTTGTTCTTACTACCCTTCTAGTCCCTCACTTTATCTTAGCTGAGGTCTGGTGTGTTTTGTTTCTTGCTAGTCTTGGAGAAACCAAATGCCCAGCATACCTGTCTCTTGGTCTTTCTTTGGCTGTTTTGTGATACAACAGAATGGACCAAAGTGGTTAGGTCATAAACCAGGGGAGGAGGGTGAAGGTGGGTGAGGGCAGAGGCCATGGGTCGCTGCAGAGGCACTCCTCTGTCTCATCTCACGACCGGCCTGGCCTCCACCGCTCTCCTGGCTCGTGCTGAGCTGTGTCCACCAGGAGCGGTGCCTGTGGTGAACAGTGATGGTAACCACCAGATGCCATCGCTGCCTTTGCACAGCCGCTTTAACTGGGAGAACAGCTCACACTACACCAGCTTCAGCCACACTTCCAGGTTTCTCGGTGCTTTCCAATCCCATATCGCTGCTTATTTAGATTTTTTTCCTGTTAGATAAGTTTTTAAACTTTTTGGAAAAACTGAAGCGTTTTCAAACAACATCCAAATGGTTGCCATTCTGGAAGAGAAGTTCCTTGTCCCAGAGTGTCTGTGTTCTGGACTCTAGAGATGAGGATGTGCTGGCCTGTTGATGTACAGTTTCTGGAGTGAATGTCTCGAGTCTCTGTGGTTCTGTCCTGTGCAAGGCTTGTATATTCTTCAGTTGCCTCTGTCCTGTGTTTCAGCCTGGCTGGGTAGTTTTGGACCAACCGGATGCTGCTTCCCACTTGCAACAGCAGCAGGAACCGTCTCCCCTTCCTCCGGGGTGGGAGGAAAGGCAGGACATCCTCGGGAGGACCTACTATGTGAACCATGGATCCCGAAGGACACAGTGGAAAAGACCAACCCCTCAGTATGTGCTGCAACTCTCACATGTGTAGTCTGGACACTTGTTGACCATTTTCAGCCTCCTGGAATGCTGGGATAATAGTTTTGTGGTACCACGCCCAGTAGAATACCAGAATTTTATAGCCTAGGGCTGGGCTTGAAAAATGCCATCCTAGCTGTATATTTTAACCTAATTGGAAAGTATTCAGAATCATTTGAATCCTATGTACCACCTTTCTAATTGATTCACTTATAATTAATTATTAATTATATAGATTAAAATGGTATATTTTTTTCTTTTGAAACTAACTGAAAAGATCTTGGAAATTTTATAGTTTTTTAATTGACGTATAATAACATACTGTTTCCACAGTGCCTTATTTCTTTTCTTTTCAGTACTAGAGATTGAAATCAGCACCTTGTACTTGTCAGGCAGGTGTGGCACCACTGAACTACATCCCTGGCCCTAGCAGTACCCTATTTATAAAATATAAAATTTTTGTAAAATGGAAAGGACATAGTAATAAATGTTCAACACCAGTGTGCAGTCTGGTCTCTGTACACACCTTCCCCAGGGCCCAGCTTGAAAGGAATAGCCTCAGATGTGTTGTAGCGTACGTCTCCCCAGTGGTGTTGTCATCGCAGTGCAGATGCATTTCCCAATTATCTCCTTGTCTTTATCATCACCACCCTCCCATTTCTCCTCTCATAGCGCCTGAAATGGCTTTCTTTAGTCTCTGTTGGATGCATTCTTACAGTTTTCTGAATTTGTCCTTTAACCTTCTAATTTTTGGTTCTGATATTTTGTATCTGAATTATCCTAAGAGTCTTCAAAATTATTTCCTATTTGCAGATCTTTCCAAATTAAATCAGGGCTCCAAGTATTTCATGGCAAAGAAGTGTTGGTATCTATGCAATGACAGGCACTAAAATTCTGCAAAACTACCTTACTGCACGCCTCAGTGTTATGGCCAGCTGGCTTGACCAGAACCCTGTCATTTTATTCTGGCTGATGTCATTTCAAGTAGCAAAAATAAAATATTTAGGCGGAAAAAACAATCTGAGACATCTGTCAAACTTGTATTTTAACCAGCCACAGCAGATGGCCCAGTGATTTAGATCTGGGGCACCATCTCTTCCTGGGACCACACACCAGGTCCTGAGTTGCATTCCCAGTACCAGAAATAAAAAAAGGACTGATCTTGAGTCTGGGTGGGGAATGAGCAGCAATACAAAGGACAGTTTGGTAGAAAAATAGATTTTAATGGTTTTTATGGTTAATAACATTGTATTGAGCATTTTTAAAAAGCTAGAAGATTTGAATGGTTTCATTACAAAGAAATGATAACTGTATGAGGTGTAGAATATGCTGGGTACCCTGATTTGATTATTAAACAATGTAAATATGCTTCAAAACATCACCTAGTACCCAAAAATACAGTATATACAATTATTTGGATCAAATTTTAAATATAATTGCATATTGCTACATACTATACCTTGCCTCCAAATAAAAATAGAAAAAGAACTGGTTTTCTGACAGTCCTGAGCTTATATGATATTAAATAAGTAAGTAGTTTTGTTATTAGATATTTGAACAGAATCCTTAATCTGGTAGTCTGGTTATATTAAATGCAAATAATTGCATAGTACAGTAACTGAGAAATAACTGTTGTTGGTAGGTTTATACCTTTCCTAAATTTGGGTGAGCCCTTGCTGTTATCTTTTCTATGGCAGGTTCATGTCTGTTTACGAAATCAGGTGCTGTTCAGCCCCCAGTTTTCCTTTTAGATCCAGAGCCCTTACTCCATCTTTCATTTGCCTCCCGTGTTTGCATGTGAGCAATTCTGCTCCTTATTAAGATCAGTGCTAACAAGAGCTACTTTAGAATTTATTTTTGTAATAACATTGTAAAATAATAACAATGAAGTTCCTTATGAAACCTCTGATATTCATTTAACGGTTATTTGTGAACACCTGAATATGTCAGACATTATCCTAGGTGCTGAGTCAAATGAAATATTAGGTATGTTACACAAAACTTTAGCTCTGTAAGGTACTCTGAAGGGACCAGTGTTCCCACAATTTCACGTGTGTGTGTGTGTGTGTGTGTGCGCGCTGAAATAGTCTTTGGTCAGAACAATTCTGATGTAATATAAAGATGTATTAACGGTCTCAGAGTCCTTGCCTGTCACTGTCCTGAGATGTGAGTGGTGTCTTTGTGTGCTCCCAATGCAGGGATGATCCCACAGATGCTGACAGCGGTGACGTTCAGCTCCAAGCACAGCGGGCTTTTACCACCAGGCGGCAGATATCCGAGGACATGGACAGCGGTGACATCCGGGAGTCCTCTGAGGTATCAGGGCTTCTTTTTCTGGCTGCTGAGCCCATGTTAGGGCGGTGGGAAAAGCTTTGGGGCTCACACTGGCTCTGCTCATTTCAGAACTGGGAGATTATAAGAGAAGAGGACGCAGGGGTGCCCAGCAGTTGGGCCTTCCCGCCACCTCTTTCCTTGGGCCCCTTGAATGCTCAGCCTCAACTTGTAGAAGAACTGAGTGCTAGGCTCACTGTTCATGGAAATTCAGCCGGCCACCAAGCATCCAGCTCGGTAAGAAGCCTTTGATTAGGCTTTGTTTCAGGAAGTCATATACAAATATTATTTGATTCAACAACTATCTTGTATATAAAATTTTGTCTTCACGGATGTGGGTAAGATGTCAGGGACCTGGAGACTTTATAGTGACCATTTATCAAATGTCCCATGTAGTGTTCTAGAGTAGGTAGTCCCAGTAGTCGCTGGCGTCTGCGTGCCCCTTGTGCCCATTCTTCTGGCCCAAAGCCTGCAGGAGCACACACAACAGTGTCCTGGTAGCACGTTGGAAACACTCACAGGGTTCAGGAACGTGAAGGGGTATAAGGAGGGTTTGGGAAGCAGGACAGTGTGGGCTTTGTGTGTTGACCAGAGGCGGTGGGTTCTGAAATTGTGCACTCTCAATCTTATTTGGAGCAAGGCCAGAGCAAAGATTAGTGAGGAAGAGCACCATGCACCACCAGGGTAGGGAGGTATTTGATATTTTGTACTGTCCACATTTTGTCTGTGCTCAGACAAGATTATGGATTTACTTTTTTGTGTTTCATCTGGTACTTGGGGTTGGGTGCAGGACCTTTGCACTGCAATATATTGCCCAACCTTTGTTATTTTATTTTGAGACAGTGTCTCACTAAGCTGTTGAATTACCCAGTCTGGGGTCAAACTGGCAGTCCTCCTGGCTCAGCTTGCCAGAGAGCAAAGATTCTAGGTGTGCACTGCCTGTGAATTCTAGGCTGGCTCCTGGATATCAGGAGCTGCTTTTCTTGTGAGGAGGCGCGGCATGCTCTGCAGGAGATTGGTAACGTTGTCACCTTGTATGAGGTGCCGTCTCACGATTCTCATGTATGGGGCTATTTCAGAAAGTACAGGGGGCTCTTGAAATCACCAAATGGGTCTCACCCCATGAAATGCAGTGCCCTGCTGTGGTGGATCCTGTTGCCACAGGGAATGCCACTCTGGACATTCTGAGTTAATTTATATGTGTATTGTAAATTTGGACGTCATTTAATAGCAAAAGTAAGACATTTCGGTGGTAAAAACAGCCTGTACATAAAGGCAAAGGGAAAGAAAGACTGTGGGACTTCCGGGAAGTTGGGCCACGACAGATGGAAGTCATTAAGGCTGGGAAGCATTGTGTCCTAGGGTTCAGGAATGTGGAGTCGCCAGAGAGCAGGGGGCCCGGCCTGGCTGTGGACCGCTGCCTGGCCAAGCCCACAGTGTAGGCAGAAGGGAAGAAGACTTACGCAGAAAAACCCAGTTGCTGCCATTATAGTTACGATGGCAAAATGACAAAAGCCTGCAATTAAAAAAGAAAAAGAAAAGAACTTGCAGGAGAACATTTGGGAGAGCAGTGAGCACAGACTGGAGCGGGGTCCCACCCAACTCTTGAGCATACAGCCTCCAAAACTAAGGTGCTGCTGTTCTGTCTCTAAGAATCATTCCAGCAGAAGAGGCAGCTTGCAAGCCTGCACTTATGAGGAACAGCCAGCGCTTCCTGTGGTGAGTTTCATCCTTTTCCCTGGCCATCAGAAAGATAGAATCCACCTTTTTATTTATCACCTCATGGGAACTCTGAGCAGGAAGTCCAGCTGCACAGACAGGCTGGGGTGGGGCAGGGGAGGGGCTGAGACGGGGAGCAGAGCTGTGGCTGCCACGCTGGCAGCAGCTTTGTGCAGGGACCGCAGCGGTGCCAGGCTGCACGCCGCAGTGGGCTGCGCTGCAGAGGTGGCCACGCAGGGTGCAGTGGCTCAGGTTCTGGTACCCAGCATCCCTCAGGCGTTGGCTCACCTGTGGTAGACCTTCGACTGGAGGCGCCTGACTGTGAAGGAGCTCAGCCTCTCTTCAGTTCGCTGCCCTCTCTGGGCCTGTGTCCCCCTCCCCTCCCCTCCCTGCCCAAGGCCCACATACCCAGCAATCTTGCCTTTCCACAGACCCCACTAGTCTTCCAACAACACTGGAAACCTGGCCCCGCCCTTCTCACCCTGCCTTCTCCTTGTCCTGCCCCCGGCCCACCCATCGGGCTTTCCTTCCCAGCAGGCCCGAGTCCTGCCATGTGCACGTCCTTCTCTCCTTTTCCTGTCGGCCCATCGCAGTGTTGAATGGTGGCCTATGTATTAATTTTGGAAAGTAGAATTTTCGCTTTCCTGGAAATCCCAGCAGAGGCATTTCAAAGCCTCTGCTCACAGAGGTTGTGCTGGCTAAACAGTCAGCACTGTAGTACAGAGGGCTGCAGCTCCTGTGCTGAAGGACAGGACACCTCTGCCGACCCCCAGCCCACCTGCCTTGTTGTGCTCCCTACTTGCGCTGAGTCTCTCCTGTTCCCCACACAGTGAAAACATTCTCATGGCAGCATTCGCCAAGAAGCAGCCCTTAGTTCAGCCAGATGAGCAAGAGAATCTCTTAAGTGATTTATATTTCAGCTACCAGAAAAGCTATTCCCATTCCTTTTCTCAATGCATTTATTGGATTTTGGTCTTGTTCAGCTTTCTTGAATGTACCCTATAACTCACCCTTTCTAAGAAGTGATAAATGAGTTTCTACGAGTTCACACAGCAGAGCAGATGTCACCCGCAGCAGAGCAAATGTCACTGCCACCCACATCAGAGCCTTCCCTCAGGCACCGGCCTCTCCGCTCAGCGGCAGCAGCGTTGCCTATTCTAGGCTGTCGTGGAGCGAGAGTGCATGTGCCCTGCGGGCCTGTGTCTCTTGTTCTAGGCTGCGGTCTCTGTCTCAGTAGCTCATGCACCACATAGCTCTGTCCACCTCATCTGCTGTGCACCACTGACAGACCTGCTGAGCTGCACTAAGGCCCCATAACTGTCCAGACACTGGTGCTGCGGGTGTTGACGTGGCGAGCCAAGTCATGTCTGGGAGAGACTAATCTGGTTCACAATGACAAAAAGAAGGCCTGACCTAGGACTATGTAAAGTAAACCTGGAAATAAGTAGACTCTGCCATTCATTTGTAACAAACCATAGTGAATACCCTGCTGCTGCCCCTAGAAAACCACATGGTGACTGCTGGAGCCGGTGCCGGTGTTTCTGTCTCCACTGTGCCCCAAGTGATCTGTAGCCACGAGGCCCTAGAGCGAGCTGCTCTGGGCAGTGCTGGCCTAAAATTGGGTGCGTGGTGCGAATGGAGCTTAGCATGTGGCTGTGGGTGCTGGCAGGTCTTGTTGGTGTTTTATTTCTCAAGTTGATTCCCAAATGAATGATGTACTCTTCATTTTGCATAATTATGACTAGTTTTACTAAATTAAAAGTATACCTTTTACCCATTTTCTATTGTAATAAATGGTTCCAGTTGAAAATAAATAAAATATGGTTCATTTCAAAAGGAGCAGCAATGAAGGAATGTGGTCCTCTTAAATATTTAATTCTCTGTTCTTCTTCACTTCAGCTTTTGCCTACATCATCTGGATTACCACCAGGTTGGGAAGAAAAGCACGATGAAAGAGGAAGATCGTATTATGTGGATCACAACTCCCGAACCACAACCTGGACAAAGCCCACTGTGCAGGTGCCTGAAGTTGATTCTTCTGTTTTCTTGCAGGGTTTAGCTTTTGCTCCTGTGTAAGCTGTTCCACAACTTGTGGTAGCCCTGGTCCCTTCCAGAATCCTCTACATACTGTTTGATGTGGACGGTATTTATTCTTTCCTGTGTATCTCTTATCACAGAAGTTATCCTCATGATTGTATAAAACAAGTCCAAATGGACAAGTGGACAGTCTGGTCTGTTGGATGATGTTGCAGTTTGAGTAGTTAAGATCATTATTTTGCTAAGAAGTAATCTTGGTGATTAATCTCTACTAGAACATGTCACAACTGTATCACTTTATCCCTAGACATAGCGAATACCTTTTGTAAAACTTCATGTGCTTTAAAAATCCTTATTTTATGTTATCACTATTTCTGTTAGTGTGAAAAATCTTAACACTGAAAATGCAGAGAAAAATGTAACAAATCTTCACATTTTCAACATCCAGAAGATTCTACCTCTAAGAGCTTACTACATTCATTTCCAGAGATTTGATCTGATTGATTGATTGATTTTTGAGGTGGTTTTTTTTTTTTTTTTTTTTGAGGTACCAGGTATCAAACGTAGGACCTTGGGCTTGTGAGGCAGGCATGATATCACTGAGCTAAATCTCTGGCTCTAGAGATTTTATTTTTTAAAAACAGTGTTACAGATAGGCTAAATTTTAGCCCCTTCAGCCAAGCTATTGGACTCATCCCCAGAGGGAACTTAGGGAAGTACCATTCATAGTTTGTTATGTGTTCTAGTCTATTCTATATATTTATACAGAGAGCAAAACAATTCATAACTACTTGTGACTCATGTTTCAAGTCTTACAGACATTATGCTATGTTTTTTGTTTGCACAATGCTGCTCTATACCTCAGTCTACACTGTATAAGATGCAATGCATTTCTTCTATTAATAATCTATCATATGAATATATTACATCCAAGTTATCTTTTTTTTTTGTATTGAGAACTGACATCAGAGCCTTCACCTGAGCTTGAGCCCTAGCCCTTTGTTTTTTTGATGCTTTTGAGACAGGGTCTCACTAAATTACCAGATTGCTGGAACTGAGCTTGGAATTTGGAGCCTCCTGCTGCAGCCTCCCAGAGTGCTGGTGTTACAAGTGTATACCCTCACAACCAGCCTCCTTTTCCTTCTCTGTGGAGGATATTTATCTTTCATTATGTCTATTCAGGATAACCTGCTTCCCCACACTGAATCTTGGGGAGCAGAGCCCCCCACATCCAGATAGGATTCTTCAGTCCAACATATCCACAACAGACTGGCAGGTTAACTGTCATCCCACTGCTGGAGAAGTCACTGGGAAATTCTAAGTTATTACAAAAACAGAGTTTGACAAAATGCTTTGTTGGAAAAATTAAGAAAAATGCTGTGAAGTGCTAAGGAAAAGTAATAGCGTCCTCACTATATGCAACTTCAGATGTTTAGTCCCTTTCACAGTGTGTGGTTTGAAGCATGAGCTTTCTTCTTAAATGTGGTTGTTTGTGCTGCTGTGGAATTCTCAGCATGATTTCGTTACCATGCCAGGTCACCGTGGAAGCCAGCCCAGTGGCCTCTGGCCAGGGCTTCTCTGCCGGCCTACAGCTCCCTGAGAGTGATGCAGCCCAGCTGCCAACCCAGCCTCCAACCCAGCCAGCCAGAGTCCAGCAGGGACCCCTTCCCCAAGGCTGGGAGGTCCGGCATGCACCGAATGGGAGGCCTTTCTATATTGACCACAACGCCAAAACTACCACCTGGGTAACTGGACTACTCTGCAGCTTGGTACCTAACAGCAGGTGTCTCCTCCGTAGAGCTCACTGTCACCTTTACTTGTGTGTCATGTGACCGGCCTTTCCTAGCGTTCAGTGAAAAACGTGCTAGTCTTAGAAATACTACTGCCAGGCCAGTGATTTAGCTCAGGGGTTCCAGCGTTTGCCTGGCAAGCACAAGGTCCTGAGTTCAATCCCTGGTACCACACACCACGTGCCTCATGCCTGTAATCCTAGCACTCAGGAGTCAGGGGCAGAAGGATTGCCGAGTTCAAGGCTAGCCTGGGCTACATAGTGAGCTCAGGGCCAGCCTGAACTACAAAGTGAGACCTTGTCTCAGAAAAAGAAATACTATTGCTATTCACGATCCACTTACTTCTCTTGTTAATATTGTCTTGGAGGCATCTATATTTATGTCCTATTTCCAAGTTTTAGCCACTCATTCTAAATGTTTAGGAAAACACTTAGTAATAATTCCTTACCTTTATGTGTGGGTTTATCATTACAAAGTACTTTTGAGTCCAAATCTCATTTACCACCAAAAAGACTGTACAACTTAATAGACAAGTATTTTTAAGATAATTCCTGAAATCATTTGGTGATTCAGGTAGGAAAAAAATCTGAATTAAGTTTATTATCTTTCTTAAGGCTTCTTTCCCATCCTTCAGAAATATTGATAAATGAACACATGAACAATTAGGAGGCAGAAAGCATGTTCAGGTAGGTATAGAAATCACATGTAGTTCACCCCCCCCCCTCAGTTCTATGTGGAGGCATAGTGTCCAGGACACAGTGAAAGTTCTGGGCGGTTTTGGTGAGAGCTGAGCTGGGTCCCCATGAGTGGACCTGTTCTCCAGTGTAGCAGGAAAGTGAGAGCTTTAGGAGGAGTTGTCATCTCATAGTTCAGGGAATGGAGTGTGAGTGAGCTTTTAAATCAGGATATTTAAATGCCCATTGCTGTCACAGAACATTGGAGCACATTGACTTTCACTATTTTAAAATGTGTGTGGATTGTTTTATTTACTTGTTTAACTAAAAAGGAAGATCCAAGATTGAAAATTCCAGCTCATCTCCGAGGAAAGGCACCACTTGAGTCTTCCAGTGATCAAGGGCCTTTGCCTGTAAGTTCATAGAACTGTCCCCTGTCTAACCTGACTGTCTGAAGCAGTTTTTATTTTTAATATAGTAGTTAAACTACTGATGCTTCCTGTTAAGAATGGAATGTGCAGGGCCGGGGAGTTAGCTCAGTGGTTCCGGCGCCTGTCTTGCAAGCGCAAGGACCAGGGTTCGATTCCCCGGTAACCACATAACAATACTGGGCGTGGAGACCCACACCCAGCGGCAACCAGTACCACATACCACAGTGCCGGGCGTGGTGGCTCACGCCTGTCATCCCAGCACTCGGGAGGCAGAGGCAGGAGGATTGTGATGTGAGTTTGAGGCTGAGCTCAGGGCCAGCTTGAACCACAAAGCGAGACCCTGTCTCAAAAAAACCTAAAAAAAAAAAAAAAAAAAAGAATGGAATGTGCAATTAAATTACCTACATAAATGTTGTTTTTTACCCATGCATCTAAAACTCTGTCCTGAAATGGCTGAATGCATTTTTAATTATAGCCAGGATGGGAAGAGAGAACTCACACAGATGGAAGAATCTTCTACATAAATCACAGTAGGTGCAATGTGACTTTCATGACCTTATTTTTGTAGTATGGATTTTATGCATGAGAAAGTACTTCTTTTTTCTTCCTTTCAGATATAAAAAGAACACAATGGGAAGATCCTCGGCTGCAGAATGCAACAATAACTGGACCAGTAAGTCTTTGGGAAGGAGCAGCGTTGTCCCTTTGCATCTACAGGGACAGCAGTCCAGGGTGTGACTCACACACCCTTCGGGGAAGCACATTTGCCACTCTCCTGGGCCCACACTGCTAGGTCACAGCTCAGTAATGTGAGCTGAAGTCATGGCTCCAACCTTGCATGACAATCTAGGAGGCTTCTGAGCCAGACAGTGAGATTCTTGGGTGCGGGCTCTGAGCTGAGAGTGGGGGCAGTAGGCTGGACATCCTGGGCAGGGAGGAGCCCGCGGGTCAAGATGAGGAGGTGCAGGTGGCAGTTGTAGGCTCCAGCTCTCAACTGCCAGGCCAGTGACTTTCCTAAAAGTCACTGTAGATGCCCACTACATAAGACATGCCTGTACTTCAGTATAAACATTACGGTAAGATGATAATTATCTACTCCACCCAAGCTAATGACAGGAAAATCATTACCTTGTCTTACATAGCTACTTTTCCCATTTTGGTTCAGATTTAGTTTTCTAATTCACAAAAATAAATAAAATTGGATATATAGAATTGTTTTTTTTGTTTGTTTGTTTGTTTTTAGATTTTTTGAGACAGGGTCTCACTTTGTAGTTCAGGCTGGCCCTGAGCTCAGCCTCAAACTCACATCACAGCAATCCTCCTGCCTCTGCCTCCCGAGTGCTGGGATTACAGGCGTGAGCCACCACACCCGGCACTGTGGTATGTGGTACTGATTGCTGCTGGCGTGAGTCTCCACGCCCAGTATGGAATGTGGTTACCGGGATCAAACTCGGGTCCTTGCGCTTGCAAGACAGGTGCCGGAACCACTGAGCTAACTCCCCGGCCCTTAGAATTGTTTTTTTATTATTGGTTCGTATCTCACTATGTAGTATTTTGTAAAATAAAGGATTAAAAAGCCAACTCCTGGGAGTTCAAGGAAAAAGTACATTTTTAAAATATTTCTCTACTTGGAATAAATTTCTTGTTTTCAGTAATATTGTGTGATGAAAATTACAGCCATAAATATATTATAGCCATAGGAAGTTCTGGGTAAAATTTTATCTTAAATAGAAAAATTAAAAGTTTTAATTTGCTTTCCTTAGGATGAAACTTTAATTTTTTTTTTTTTTTTACTTTAATATTGTTTTAACTTGATCTTCTTAAAGTACCCAGAGGGGAACCTGTAAAGTTGTAACAAGTTTTTTAAAAAAATAAGAAACCTTTTTTTTTACCCCCAAAATTTCCGCTAAAGGCAGTGCCCTACTCCAGGGATTACAAAAGAAAGTATGAGTTCTTCCGGAGGAAGCTGAAGAAGCAGGTCAGTAGTGTGGATTGTAAGTATTGGAAAATATACTTTTCAGAGTAACAGGAAATCTGTTCTATATTTGAAATGACTTTTAGTGAATGGTTTTCTCTTAGAGAATGTGTACTTTTTCAAATAACTTACATAATTACTTTATGTACGTTTATTTTTCAAGGCATTTTAATATAGAAAAGTCATAGAAAGGTGTGCAAGCCTGGTGTTCTCAGGCTTTGTGGCTTATCTGTGGAGCCTGAGGGGGCTGTGGCCCTACCTTGCACCCGTGGGAAAGCTCTCCAGGCCTGTGCCACTTTGCCACAGTGGACATTGGCTCCTCCAAATACAGTGTGCTCTGTGGTGCACACGAGAACCCTTTGTGAGGGACCACTGCTCAGCTTGCTTGTCTCCTTACGCTCCTCAGATGCATTCCCTGTGCCTACCAGTCCCCCAGAACTCCACCCATCACCTGCCTATCTGTTCTTTGGTTGGTACTGGCTGCTTTTAACTGTCCTCATTTGCTCCTCCTTTGCCCCTTTCCCTGCAGCTTAGCAGCACTTCCACAAGGTGGCAATGTGAGTCACACGATCTGGTGTTTTAAACTGGGACACAGTTTTCCTTAAGGTTCAAGATGGTGGGTCTACTCCCACAGTACAGGATTTCATCCAGAAGTTTAATGAATAATGGAATACTGTAGTTTGTTAGTGCAATTATTTCATGTACTAGAAAAATACTTAAATAACAGCAACCTGTTAAGATCTTCTTAAAAAATAACTGTCTAAATTACTGAAATTTGTCTCTGACTTTTAAGCTTTGGGAAGCTAAATCTTTGTTGATGCATTTTCCTGGTAAATGTCTTTATTCTTACTGAGAATAGGCTGAGGGAAAAGACGTTCCAGTGCCTATGTTTGTCCCTGGGGCCTTGTAAACATGTTAGATATCTATTCATGTCTTCCAGGCAGCAGAGATGAGAGACAAGGTCTCTGTTACCAGGCTCCAGCTATAAGAATTCTAATGAAAACAGTGTTTGTCCCCATCTTACTGCGTACTAGGCATTCTTCCCAGTGGGCTTCAGATATTGTGGATTTGTTCTCTAACTGCTCTAGGGAAGGGACTGTTGCTATATTTATTGAAGAGGAAAGGAAACTGAGTCACAGAAAGGTCAAGTGATGTTACCAGTCCCACATTTATTAAGGGGAGAAGCCATGTGGCCCAGCTCAAGTGACCACAGTCCTGGCCAACAGGATGTGTCATATTGGCAATTAAGAGAGAGGCTTTATATGGAAATTGTCCAGAGTGGGCAGAAGTGCATGAGGAAAAAGCATTAGAGGAAAGACCAGGATACAGAATTGTTCCGAGAATGGAGGGGAGAGGGGTTTGCAAACCCAAACCTTCAGATTAATACAAAGTCACAAGAAGGATTTAAAAAATTTAAAATCCACATCTAGAGTCCTCGCAGCAAAACAACAGAACACTGAAGCAGATAAAAAATACTGATGAGCAGCACTTTGATGGCCGTGAGCTGTCTTAACTGTCTTTCCTCTTTGTCCCCAGCATCTCGCTGGTTAGGATGGCGATGGCCAATAACTCCTGGGCTCATTATGAGCCAGACATTGTGGAAGCGCTTTAAGGGTACTGTATTCTAAGTTGACACAACTCCTGGAGGGTAGATTGTGTTATTCTCTCTGCAGTGGAAGAGACCAAGCTTTAGAGGTGGTGTGCGGCAAATCCAGCCACTCCCCTGGCCAATGGTAGAGTTGGGATTTGAACTCAGGCCGACTGCAGACCCACGCCCAACCTGTCCTTCACCTCATACTCCAGGTCTCTGTGCCCTCTCTCCCTGATGCCATCGCCCCTCAGTCTTCCTGCCTTCTCTTGCCTGTGCTGCATCAGGTTCTTCCTGGAGCTACCCTTTGTACCCACCCCAGGCCTTGGCTCCTGAAGGCTCCTGTGCTCAGGAACACTTCCTCGATGTGGCTCACACTGTCTGCTGTGGGGCCCCAGAAGAGTCCATTACCTTCCTTCACTGTGGTCTCTGCCTTTCCTCCCTCCCCTCCACCTGTGGTACCTGCAGCTGCTGAATCCTTCTCGTTCCTTGCCCCCTTCCCCCTCACAGCTTCCTAGGTGGCCCATTTGCAGTAGTCCCTGTCTCTGGGCCCAGGAGCAGTTTCAGAAGGAGCAGCGTTTACGTTTGTTTCACCCTGAGCAGCCTCACCCACTGCTTGTCGCTGCTCCCTGGCCACAACAGCTGCCCAGGGCCAGGCTAAAGCAGCCACTCTTCTCAATGGGACAATACTTGAGCTGCACAAACACAGGGGAAACCGCTTGTGTCTCGGACTTTCTCTTTCTCCTAAATGTACTGAGAGTTTCTCTGGATGTTTTCCTTAGTGCTAACCTTTTGTTTCCTGGAGTGACAGACAGGTTAAGGGCCTGTGTTCTAAAGGTTTCCACTTAAACGTGCACGAAATACTCAGGAATAAAACACAGGTATTTTTATAACATTTATGGTAAAATCTGCCCAGGCATGGTTATGTACATTTGTCACACAGTGCAGGGTACAAGGCACTCTGGGAGATGCTGCAGCTCATTGCTACAGGGCAGATTGGGGAGCCAAGGCCATAGCATCCGTTCACCTCAGTTTCTCAGTTCTCCTGTGAGGTGGACATGTGGACAGTGGTAGCTTCTTCGCTATGTTGTTGTGAAGAGTGAGGGAGTTGGCCTTGGAACACTGACAGTGCCTAACACAACCTGCTAATGCCGGGAAAGGAGAAGCCGTGGGAAAACTGAGCAGGGGCCAGGACCTTTGCAGAGTGGCTTCCCTGAGACCCTGTCCTGGAAGGTGCTGTGCCTGAGGGATCCTCACCACCAACAGTTTCTTTAGATGCAGAGGTGAGAAGCTTGCATCTGTGAACAGTCAGGGACCAGGCCACAAGGGACATTAGGACCAAGCGCCTGTCCCAGCCCCTTAGCTGTAGCAGCCTGGGCAGAGCAGGATGCGGACAGTATGGACATCCAAAAGGACAGACTTATCCGTGGTCGAGTCGATTTTACCAGAAGCGTCTCTTCTGTGGCTTTTCAGAATGACATTCCAAACAAATTTGAAATGAAACTTCGCCGAGCAACTGTGCTAGAGGACTCTTACCGGAGGATCATGGCCGTGAAGAGAGCTGACTTCCTCAAGGCCCGACTGTGGATTGAGTTCGATGGTGAAAAAGGGTTGGATTACGGAGGTGTTGCCCGGGAGTGGTTCTTCCTGATCTCCAAGGAAATGTTTAACCCTTATTATGGGTTGTTTGAATATTCTGCTACGTAAGTATCTTGGTGATGGATTTATTGTTATTTGTATGTGTGTATGTATGATCAAACTCAGAACCTTAATCCCCAGCCCTAATGGTGGATTCACTGAGAGGTAGGATTTCACTGTGTTACCCATGCTGGCCTCGGGCTCGGTGACCGTCCAGCTGCCCGAGGAGATGGGAGTAAGGCATGCACTGCCACACCAGGCAAAGATCTCTAAGTGTCTCTGTGCAGAGGAGAGAGAACTGCTGTTCTGCAAGTGACATGAGAGTTGCTTGATGCACAGGCAGTGTGTCCTGACACCTCAGAGAGGTGGGATGAGAACTAAAGTCACAGACTTTCTCACAAGTTGTGGTACAATACATGCAGCATAAACTGTAACTTGTGGTGTGCTAGTTTTTAAATTTGCTCACACTATTGGTAACCAGCTTCGCCTTGATCTCCAGAACTTTCTCTTATCTTGGTGACAACCCCTCTGTGCCCTCTAAGCCTTGACCCCTGTCTCCTGGCAGCTCCAGTCTGCTTCTTTCTTGGTGACTTAGTGCTGCTAGGTACTCACTGCAACTGCACTGTTCCATCTTCATCCTCCACGTCTGTGTGTTTCACTCTGGACAGCATCCTCAGCTCCTGTGCTGTGCACAGAGCAGGACTTCGTTTGCATTCTTCTGTGCACTGTTGCTCATTTACCTATTATCTGTCCAGGGACTCTTGGCAGAATTTTGATTCAGTGCTAGAGATCAAATCCTAGCCTGGAGCTTTTTAGGCAAATGCTCTACCATGGAGCAACACCTTTAGCCTAGGAAGTATTTGAAAACCATTAAATCCTCAGACCCAACAGTCACATGTGGTTCTAATTAAGAGGCAAGTCACTCTAAAAAGAGGGAGAAAGTGTGTCAGTATTTGTCGTATTAAATTTTCCCATGTTATACGAAGAGGAGTATTTAAACATGCTTGTCTTCACAGGGATAATTACACTCTACAGATAAATGCAAACTCTGGGTTATGTAATGAAGATCATCTGTCCTACTTCAAGTTTATTGGCCGGGTAGCAGGGATGGCAGTTTACCATGGCAAACTGTTGGATGGTTTGTGTTAATTATAAGACTTCTCTTTGAATTGTAATTGTTTTCTTAACTTGGTACGCATTTTAAATATCTTTCATTTCTTGCAAGGTTTTTTCATCCGCCCATTTTACAAGATGATGCTACACAAGCAAATAACGCTGCATGACATGGAGTCTGTGGTATGTCTCACTCAAAGCGTGGATGAGTGTGGTCCGGCAGGCAACTGAACATTTAAGGAATTAGCTTCTAACAACATAGAAAGTAATAAATTGTAATGTCTGGAAAAGCAAATGAGTATCTTACTGTGAAAGTTCCCTAACATAGGGTAAAGTTGAAAGAATTTATCCACCATCTCCAGCTGGCTTTTTTCTGCTTCTCCTGTATCTGACGCCAGCATCTGTCAGCATTTTAAGTCTATTCATGCATCACAGAATGAGCTGCAGATACCCACACTCTCCCCCCCGCCCCAAATGCTTAACACCATCGTGCAGCTGCAGATCTGGATTTGGATTTTGTGATTTTTTTTTTTTTTTATCATAAATGGCAAGTTTTAAATGGTGTCTGAAAAGTGAGGTGAGGACTCGGCAAAGAAGCAGATGCCCAAAGGCTGAACCCCAGAGCCTCACATTGTCCTCCTGCTGACACACCCACAGTGGGCACTGGAGTCCCAAAACCCTTTCTTAGACCACATGTGCATTTCACTCCTTTCTTCTTACACATCATGGCTGCAAACAGGGTAGCCATTCATAACACATAAGAACACAGAGTAGCTAGTTGAACTTTCATATTGCTGTGATTTTTCTTTAACTTGGGAGAGGTGTAACAGCCTTTTCATATCTAGATACAGCTTTCACACAGCCTCCTAGGTCATGTGAGAACAGTGCAGGTATTCTAGGATACCCACGTGTGTTGGGGTTTATCTGCAAACTGCTTCACTTAACCCTTTAAGTTATTGCTTCCACATAAAGACAGATTTCTAAACTTTTTCACAATACTAGGGATTGGACCCTGGGCCTTCTCACTAAGCCTCATTCCCTGCTCATTTTATTTTTTTATTTTGAGATAGGGTCTTAATTGCTAAATTGCCCCTGCTGAGGTTGAACTTGTAATCCTCCTGCCTCAGCTTCTCAGTGTCTGGCTGGATTTCTACACTTTTCAGGAGGCACACTGTCACAGTTGTGGCATCTTTTTCTGTCACAGTGTGTGTGTGTGTGTGTGTGTGTGTGTGTGTGTGTGTGTGTGTGTGTGTGAGTGTGTGTGTGAAGGATGTCCAGCTATCCCTTTCCCCTGCCTCCAGTTATTTTTTTCTAAGCTCAGCTGTCTTTATATGTACAAATTTTTTAAATGCAATTTTTTTTCCATCTAGGATAGTGAGTATTATAATTCACTGAGATGGATTCTTGAAAATGACCCAACAGAATTGGACCTCAGGTTTATCATAGATGAAGAACTTTTTGGACAGGTTTGTGAATTTTACTCAGTGATAGTAATGTATAATTTGTGAAGTGAATGTGACTTAGGTTTTGACATTAATATGTGCACTTAATACATTGCTATTTTTACATTTACTTTACAGTAACAAAAGTTGTCTCAGCAAGAATTTGTGCTTTCTTTGACGTTTGGCTCATTCCATATTTACTTCAGTAAAACTAATATTTTAAGTTTTCAAATGGATTTAATTCTAATATAACTATAATAGGCAATTTTTTATTTCTTCTGCCAAAATAACACAGCAAAGTATCATGTTTAATTTTAGACACACCAACATGAGCTGAAAAATGGTGGCTCAGAAATCACTGTCACCAATAGGAACAAAAAGGAGTATATCTAGTAAGTACGTGCTGGGGCCTCAGAAGCGCCGTTGTGCTCTCCTCCCTGAGCACGTCCCTCGCTCTCTCCCCATCCAGAACCGCGGTGCGCTTTTCTCTTTCTGGGTTACCTCTTCATAGTCAGCTTTTCTGTGTGCTTAGCTGCTCTTTATTTGCTGTTTCTAATAGGTATAAATACATTGTTTCTTGGTTCATATAAAAAATAAAAATTGCTTTGCTTTCTAGCCTTGTAATACAATGGAGATTTGTCAACAGAATCCAGAAGCAGATGGCTGCTTTTAAGGAGGTATTTGTTTTCTTTTGTTGTCCTTTTAATATCTAGTATAACTGCATTTCAAATATATATCAAATGGTTTCTCTTACATGAGAAGCCCAAAATATAAAGACCAAAATAAAGGATAATAGGAAAGAGGGACACCTTTTTCAAATGAGAGTAGGGAGGAAGAAGAGAATGGAATAGAGGAAAAAAATTGAAAGACAGAAGTGACAGTAGAGCCTTGGCAAATGGGAAGGGGCCCAAAAGTTGGAAGGCAAGGGAAGGAGCAGAGGCTAAAGACAGACAGTGATGAAGATGTGTTCTGTCACTGTGCTGGCTCCCCAGAAGGAATGCGTCATGACCAATAAACTGCAAATACAGCTAATAAAAGTATATAGAAAAATTAAAAATAAAAGCTCACTGATATGCAAAAAAACCCATACTAGGCCTTACTGCATCTGAGAAAAACAAGTTTATGGCTTTGTAAAACTCTTAGTTTTATATTAAAAGACATTCCACAAGTAGACATTTGGTACTAAAATGGAGGTGTACAGGGGTCTCTCAGTAAGTGCTGGCTGCGCTTCGCCTCCCAGCCCTTCTTGTGTGCTGTGGCCTCAGGAGGGTGGAACGAGAGTGCTGTTGAGCTGTGTATGGGTTTGCACCACATTATCCTCCTGTATCAAGTGATTATTGGAACTCAGGTGGTGGTGCATGCCTGTAATCCCAGCTCCCTGGAAGGCTGAGGCTGGAGCATCACAGGTTTGAGCGCAGCCTGGGCAACTCAGTAACTTAGAAGGACGCTGACTGAAAGGAAAACCAGACAAACAAAGGGCTGGGTTGCAGCTTTGTGTGAAGGGCCTGGGTGCAGTCCCAAGTGCCACCAGAAACAGTACTGGAGACCTTGACAAGTTGAGAGGTGCCCTTCTGTGTGGCTGCATCTTGTCCATAATATAGATCCTGAGTTCTTTGAACTTCCTGAACAGCTACACTCAGCTATGGGCAGAGCACTCATCTTTCTGTCCTTTTCTTTTCTTTTCAGTCTTTTGTGATTCTGGGGACTAACCACAGGGCCTGAGATGTGCCCAGCAGTGGTGGTGAACCTGTGGTACGCGTGTCACAGCTCATTATTATTTCTGAAATCTCCAAAGGATTCCCATCACTATGCTAGGCAGAGTTCTCTCCCAGCCTTGTCATTTTACTTTCCTGTTTCAAAACAGGATCTTACTGGGTTACCCAGTCTGACCTTAATTGTGTGGTCCTCCTGCCTCAGCCTCCCAGGGAGCTGGGATTACATGTGTGCAACACTGTGCCTGAGCTGATTCCATGTTTCCCCTGCTAACTTAACGGCACATATTTAGTATTTGCCCCATGCATCACCCTTTGCTCAGTGCTAGCACTGCGTCTGGTTCTGTGTGAGGCACAGGACCTGACTTGGAGGAGGCGTGTGGAGGCTGGGCAGCTGTGGTCTGGCAGGGGGAGCGGGCAGGCAGTGGTGGGCCCCACAGGGAGGCGGAGCCATCCCGAGTCCTGCACCAGGGCAGGGCCTGAGCTGGGTGGAGCCAAGTGTAGGGCCGCTTGTTATGCAGTGCAGCTTGAGAGTCACTGAAGTCCAGGGGGAGGAATGTGGCCATTGGGCAGTGTACCCCAGACTCTGCTAGATCGTGTGGAAGTGGATAGGGTGAGACCCAAGTGAGCAGGCAACTACCAGCCACCATGAGGCCCTAAGAGGCACATACCCTGGGTTCAGACACCACAGTGGGCAGAGCTGGGTGGAACATGGATCTGGGTGAGGTGCATCTGGCGTACTGGTGACGTGCCGTGCCGGCCAGGCCCCTAGATGTGCCCTGTCGCAGGCTCGGTGGTCAGGGGAGAAGAGAAATCATGTTGTGCGTCTGTTTTGTGCTGAAGCCCGTATGCCGGGCAGTGTGGGCTCTTGGAGGCTCCCAGAGGCGGCAAGAGCGCAGCCTCCTTCCTCAGAGAGACTCATTCTGCTGCACTAAAGGTGGTAAGGAAGACGAGTTTTACGTTAGCCACATGAGGAGTAGCGGGAGAGGACAGGTATGGACAGGGACATGCTCTTGCCCGTGTGAGATCCCAGCAAAGGGTCCCAAGCAGATGGCAGCATCCAAGCAGAGGGCTGCCTCCAGCAGCACCTGGATCCAGAGTGTGCAACGTCCACGCTAACCAGGCTTTTAAATGTGTCTTTTTTCTACTAGGGATTTTTTGAACTAATACCACAGGATCTCATCAAAATTTTCGATGAAAATGAACTGGAGGTAAGAACTACCTCTCGTGAGAGCAGGAGTGCCATGTGCTCGCTCTCGTTTAGTCTCACTCTGCTTCTCACTCTGCAGCTTCTCATGTGCGGTTTGGGGGATGTGGACGTGAGCGACTGGCGAGAGCACACCACATACAAGAATGGCTACAGCGCGAGCCACCAGATCATCCAGTGGTTCTGGAAGGTACCTTGCCACTTCTGTGCCCGCCAGCCGGGGGCCAGGCCAAAGCACACTCACGTCCCCCTTCGATTAAGTGCGCAGAAACAGTGCTCAGAAGCAAACGCTCCTTTGCTTTGTGCCCCCCTCACCCAGGCTGAGAGAGCGCTGGGCATGAAGGGCATGTGGGCTGTGCCAGCTCACGCAGTGCGTTTCCTGATCTCAGGCTGCCGTGAGGCTCTGCACAGAGAACGTGTTGCGTTTAGCAGTAACGGTAAATGTCACTTTTCAGCAGCCATGAATCCCATTTTAAAGCACTGAAGCCTTGCAAAGGGATTTTTTAAAACTTTGTAAACCACCCAACAAGGCAAATATAACTCAAAGAACATGAAAATTTAGTTGTTAATAATTAACTATTTGTGATAGCATATTTTTCAGGATAATTTGGTACTTTTTTCCAGTTCTCTCTAAATGAAGCTTTTTGTCTTACTCAGGCTGTTTTAATGATGGACTCAGAAAAGAGAATACGATTACTTCAGTTTGTCACTGGGACTTCCCGTGTGCCCATGAATGGATTTGCTGAGCTGTATGGTAAGAATTTTCCTTAGGTCAGTAAAAACTAGAGTAATGCCAACTGTCTTTTTCACAGCTGGTCAGTCTTCAGGCTTCTATCATTTACCTTAATATGCTTAATTTCATTTTAAAAAAAGAATTAAGACTTTCATATGACTAGTTAGTACTGAAGTAGACCAAAACGTATTTATGCCTTCTAGTCTGAGACTGAAGGAGACTACTGGAAAATAGCTTGAATTCTTGCCTGCTTGCTTGCTTGTTTGCTTGTTTGCCTGCCTCCCTCTTTCTTCCTTCCTTTTCTTTCTTTCTTTCCTTCCTTCCTTCCTTTTTTCTTTTTTTTTTTTTTTTTGAGACAGGGTCTCACTTTGTAGTTCAGGCTGGCCCTGAGCTCAGCCTCCAACTCACATCACAATCCTCCTGCCTCTGCCTCCCGAGTGCTGGGATTACAGGTATGAGCCACCACGCCTGGCACTGTGGTATGTGGTACTGGTTGCTGCTGGGGTGAGTCTCCACACCCAGTATGGTTATGTGGTGACCGGGGATCGAACCCGGCTCCTTGCGCTTGCAAGACAGGTGTTGGAACCACTGAACTATAGCCCCGGCCCCTTTTGTTTTTGAGATAAGGTCTTGCTTTGTAGTTCAGGCTGGCCCTGAGCTCACTGTGTAGCCCAGGCTGGCCTTAAACTCACAGCAATCCTCCTGCCTCTGCCTCCTGAGTGCTGGGATTACAGGTGTGAGCCACCATCCCTAGCATTATGGTCTGTGGTTACCAGAGATCGAACTCTGGACCTGGCTCTTGACAGGCAGACCCTAGAATCCCCGGCCCCTGCTTTGTCTTCTTGGAACTCTCAGTCCTGTTCCCACAGTGATCACATGACAGCAACGGCATTACATGCCACCCCAGGGTCCAGCAGCGTTCTGTGCCCTCGTAATTGGGATGCATACTACTGCATGGAGTCATTATGGGGACACCTGGGGAAAGCTGGACAAAAGGAATCTCAGTGGTCCCCTTGACCCAAGTCTTTTTGTCCTGCAATTTCAGTTATCTGCCATCATCCAAAATCTGGTAGAGAGAGAGAGAGAGCGCGCACGAGAGCATTGGTGGAACTTCTGTTACACTGAGTTGTTATATTTCACACTGTGTCTCATGGGGAGCCACTGTAGATTTGTGCAGACTTGTTTGGACGCTTTACTGTTAAAAAAATTTAAAGCAGAGTTTCCAAAACTTACTTGGTCCTGGAATATGTTTTCTTTCTTGGTGGGAGTTGTGTAAGAATCTCGTTAGGCTCTCTCCATTCCTGTAGGGTTGGTAGGCTTCAAAGGTAGGCTGCACAGATACCAAGATGCACCTATTCAGTTCCAAACCAGTTAGTGCAGGCGTTCTCTGCAGTGGAATTCTTATGTCCCCTTATGTTACTTCCTGAACCTAGGTTCAGAACCTAATGTTACATTAGAAGTCTTTTTAGTTTTCTAAAAAGGGTTATTTTTGGTATAAGTCATAGGCATTTTTCTTACATTGATTAATATTCTATTAGAATGACATGTACTTGCTTTGAAAGGTACCAAGAACAACTCTCTGCTTTTTTGAGACAGGGTCTCACTGTGTAGTTTAGGCTGGCCTTGAATGTCTTCTAGTCCAAGACTGTATCACCTAGGCTAGCCTCAACTCATAGACATTTTCCTGCCTCAGCCTCCCCAGTGCTGGAGTAACAGATGTGAGCCACTACTACACTTGGCACTAAGAACAACTCTTTTAGCAAAGGTATAGCTAAAATTTGGAGCCCTACTTAGAGCAACAAATAAGATTAGAGTTGTTCTGGATATGATAAGTCAGGATGGTACAGGAAGGGGTTTAGCTACATTTTTAATGCCAACAGAAGCTGTTGCTGCCTGGCGGCTGCCGCCCTGTCTTCACTATGGAACACCAGTCTCCTCGCGAGCTGCATTCACATGTGTTCACACAGCTTGTCAAGCAGCTGGCTTCTCTGCAGCCATCAGTCACAGTGAGGTCCTCAGCAGGTCCACTCCTGACCTGACTGGAGTGTTCGCCTTCGTTTCCCCATGGTTGCCCAATTCCTTCCGTTTGCCTTTCCTGTACAGTTAGTAGAGGACATCTAGGCAGGGTCGACATACCCTCTCCTTCCCTAGCCCCACCTTCTCTCTCTGTGTAGGCAGGTCCATAGCAGCCACAGATTTTAGGAACTGCTTGGAATTTGGGGAAAATAGCCACACACAGGGACTGTGTTACTTGTGTTGGAATATAAATTCAAATTTTTATGTATTTACAGAAAGAAGTAGTAGTTAGTTTAAAATATATCACAAGGCAGCATTATGTAGCAAATAAAGTGTACGTTTATAGCAGTCAACTTGGAGTTTTCATAATACATTATTTAGGTTAAAAAATCAAAAGGCAGAAAGATTTGTGTAATAAGATTCCATGTTATAGAGAATAGCAGCAAATTACAGAGATTTCAGCCATGAGCATCATAATTGTGATGAGTGGTATGTGAAAGTTGCACTTTTGAGAAAACGTTCAGATTGAAATTGAAATGTTTCAATGTTACTTCTGGCAGATACATACATGCACATGTCTGGATGTGATTATAGACATGAAGAAAAGTGTGGAAAGTCAAAGACAGGTTGTCAGCGTCAGTTGCTTAGTGGCTGGAAGATGTTAAGGATTAGAGAAGGAAGAGCTCAGTGAAAATGCTGGAGGAAGAGATAGTTTCTAAAAATATCCAGGATGAAGGAGAGTGTAGAGTGTTTAACGTGATCACAGGCACATCAAATCCTTTGTGTGAACACGCATATGCTCAAAAAAGATTCGCCACCAGTGGTAGAATTCAACATGATTTTTGCATCTTTCATTATGTTTTTGTTCTGACTGTAATGCTTACAGCGACATAATCAGAAAAGTTAAAACTGCTTTCAGTGGAACTTGGGAAAAGAAAATGCTTGTAGGAAATCATGTGTAAAACTAACACTATGTCTGGGGCCAGCAACTAGCATGGCACCTCTTGATGGCCTGTGCCAAGGGAGGGGACAGCACCAAGCCAAATGGCAAGCCAGGGCCTTGTGCCCAGCCTGGTGAGGTCATCAGGCACAGAAGAGCCTTCATTTCCTTTGGGTTTAAAGAAACTAGACTGGTGAGGCCAGAGGTTTAGCTCAGTGGTTCCAGCGCTTGTCTTGCAAGAGCAAGGACCCAGGTTCGATTCCTGGTGACTACATACAACAATACTGGGCATGGAGACTCACGCCTACCAGCAGTCAGTACCACATTCCACAGTGACGGTAATCCAGCACTTAGGAGACAGAGGCAGGAGGATTGTTGTGAGTTCAGGGCTGAGCTCAGGGCCAGCCTGAACTACTACAGAAAGCAAAACCCTGTCTCAAAAAAAGAAAAAACAAAGAAACCAGACTGTGTCCCTGTGTGTTAAGTTCCACCCAGGAAAGTGGTTTTGAAAAGCCAGGGATGCAGCAGGCAAACCTCTTCTTCCAGGCTCCAATGGACCACAGTGCTTCACAGTGGAGCAGTGGGGCTCCCCAGAGAAGCTGCCCAGGGCTCATACCTGGTAAGTGTGCAAGAGTTACAGCTCCTCTGTTAGTCTGGCAGTGCCAGGACCAGTCCCTCTGCTGTAGCAGGCAGCACTGGACAAGGGGCCATTACTATCAGCCCCCGAATAGGGCTCTGCCCACACAGACCTGGGCTCAAGCCCAAGACTCTGTCACACAGTGTGGCTGTCCCCAGACAGCAGGGCAGGACCTCCCTCCCCCCCCTCCTTCTGCTGTGGGACAGAAGAGGCAGATGCTTGAAGGTTGAGGGCCCCAACCCGGATTTGGGGGAGCCAGTGACCGCTCCTGACCCGCACCCCAACTCCCCCATGGAATCTGCTCACTGTGTTTCCTAACTGTCCCCTCTGTTCTTTCAGCTTCAATCGCTTGGATTTGCCGCCCTATGAGTCATTTGAAGAATTATGGGATAAACTTCAGATGGCAATTGAAAACACTCAGGGTTTTGATGGAGTCGATTAGATTACGAATAACTGGTGTTTTTGCTGCCACATTTTATAAACAAAATTGTGACTTAAAATTTTCCAGGGAACTGCTAAAACTCAGCCACTGATTCTTCCCAGATACTGGAGAAAATGTTAAAATGTTAGGAGAGGTAATAGGACAGTTTCTCTGTTATCTCAGTCACTCTCAAGTTGTGTGCCTTTATACAGTTACTTCCTGTCTGTAGGGCTCACAATATCGGATGCGAGTCCAGGGGTCTGATGTAGTGGCCTTTGTCCTTAATGTTTACCTCCTACAGTATTAGCCAGGCAGATTCTCCTTAAACTACTGAAATTGTAGCTGTGAAATGTCTGTAATGTGTCATGTGTGAAAAATTTTAATACTTTCTGAGAAGGAAAACTGCAGTTTGAGGAAAAATACTTAAATAATGAGTAAGCTACAATATATTTAGTGCTACTTGCAACTATTTATTATTTTGTAGACTTGCCTACTGCACCTTACCTTAGCCCAGAGTTTTAGAAAAGCCCTGGAGACTGAATTATCTATATTTTTAGTCAGTCGACTTGCAAAAAGTTGTTTACTTCTTCGCTTTAAAAGTATTAGGCTTTCATTGATAGGAAGCTTTACTAAACACCGTGGCACAGGCGCGTGGCAGCACCCTCCAGGTGCCTCCCTGGTCTGGGCGCCATGCTGGCCATGTGGCCTTTCTCCTTCCAACCTTGAGGTCACACGAAGCAGTGTTTCTCACCTTGTGCCTGGGAGAGCTGTTCAGGACTAGAGCTCACCTTTCCTGCTCACTGCTCATGGTGCACGTGTGTAGTAAGTCCATGTTTACAGCATCTCTTATATTTACAGATGAAGCTCATTTCTGTATTTGCAATTTTATATTTTTAGCATCACTTTAGTATAAAAACCAAATAATTTGTTTTAAAATAGCCAAAGAGCAGTTAAATGTAAATTTGTATTAAACTTGCTACCACATTTTTTATACTTTCTAAAAAATACTGTTTACTGTGCAGATAATGGTAGATTGTTACAAATCCAGAGCCCTCCTAGGAGAACCTCTGCAGGTAAGGAAGGAGACTCTGGCATCAGATTGCAGTGCCTCAGCCTTGAGCACAAGTCTAGCCAGCGCTGTTGGACACGGTGTGCAGTGCTGCGTTAGGCCCCAGTGACGAGAAATACAGCTCAGTTTTAACCTAAAAAACATTCAGAGCATGAATGAACGTATAAACAGTCTAAAGAAGGGTGAGCAGAATAACGGAAAAAGAAAGTTTTTGTGCTTGGTTGTTTTTTTCGTTTGCTTTTTGGCGGGTACTGGGATTGAGCCCAGGGCCTTTGTATTGAGCTACGTTCTCAACCCTTTTTCCCTTTTTATTTCTTATCTTGAGACAGTTTCCCTAAGTTATCAAGTTGCCCAAGCAAGGCCAGAACTTGCAGTCTTCCTCTCTCAGCCTCCCAGAGTGCTGGGATTCTTGAGTCAGAGTGTTCTAGGTCCCAGCACACTTGCAGAGATGGACTGTGCCAAAAGTGTATCTCCGTTTCATCCCTGTATTGGAATATTATTCAGAAAATGCTCTCATATAGAATTAAACCTGTTTCTTAATGTGGTATTTTGGTGTTAAGGGAATAATTGTAAATACCTGTTGTAAACATTCTTAAATGCATACGAAAGTCTGAGACTTGTAACAGTGCTTTTGGCCATGAGCCCATGTTTGCTGGGGTGAGCGGTGGTGAGTAAGCTCAGCGCTGGGTCAAGATTGCCATGACAGGGGGCCGGGGAGTTAGCTCAGTGGTTCCGGCGCCTGTCTTGCAAGCTCAAGGGCCCGGGTTCGATCCCCGGTAACCACATACCATACTGGGTGTGGAGACTCACGCCCAGCAGCAATCAGTACCACATACCACAGTGCCGGGCATAGTGGCTCACGCCTGTCATCCCAGCACTCGGGAGGCAGAGGCAGGAGGATTGCTGTGGTGTGAGTTGGAGGCTGAGCTCAGGGCCAGCCTGAACCACAAAGCGAGACCCTGTCTCAAAAAACAAAAAAGATTGCCATGACAGCAGCGACCCTCTGTCCCTAAGTTCCTCACCAGGAGCTCTGTACAGCACTGGCAGGTGAAGGCCCAGCTGCATCTGTGCTGCAGGTGCATCATGTGCTGTGTCACCTGCTGTGGAGCAACAGCAGCTGCCTCGACCTCTGTAGGCTCCACTTCTCCCCCGTCAGAGGAGTACCCAGAGCCCACCTCACAGTCATGCCAGACTGCAGCAAGCCCTGGAGAGGTGGGCACCAGAGAGGGCTGCATGGAGTGCAACAGCCCACAGAAGCTTTGCTGCTGCCCATGCATTGCTCCCAGGAGGGTCCACACTGACCACCCCGACTAGAATCTCTTCATGTGAACTAGAATGATGCACAGAGGGCATCAAGGCACAAGCCCCACTGAGTGCAGGCTGTGCGTGTCCACACGGGGGTCTCGCTGGACCCAGGGCTAGTCGGTGTGACCCACATGCTCTGTAACTGCCTTCATTACACAGAACCAAGAATGAAAGCTGTTCTGTGAAAGGGGCATTTCCGCATCTGTTTAAATAACAAGTGAAATGCCATCAGCATGCGTCAGAGCTTTGTGAAACATCAGGTCTTCCCTGCATCCAGTGAGGTGTGTTTGGATCATCCTGTGTGCCTCCACCAGAAGACGACCCCCTGCCACCCAGGAGCACAGCCTGCGCAACAGAAAGGTATCTCCAGGTTCCTCTGCGGTCAGAGCCAGAGGTCGTGTGAGCAAGTAGGGACACTGCATCCCTAGAAGTCCCAGGCACCGAATTCTAGTTCACACGCTCTCTCATGCAGTTTTGCAGACATAAAATTGTATTACAAATGCAAGTTTAAATGATATTTGTTTTAGTTATTTGTAATGCTAAAGTTATTCCATATAAATATCAAGTTACACACAATTCATTTTGATTACAAGCTATTTGACATTGTTTTTTAAAAATTCTAAGTGGTAAATATATGTTAAGATTAATGTGTCAAAATTTGTTGCCTATTTTAAAGTGTAAAACTATTTTTAAAAATATATTTCTTAATTCCACAAATAAAGTTCTAGTTAAAAAAAAATAAACTGTGACTCATTTTTAAATAGAATGTTTTCAAGCCAGTGTGCTGGTAATACTTTCTAATTCTCGGGACAATCTTGAATTTATATCTGATGAGCTGACCACAGTCAGTCTCCAGAAATCTCATTGATAGTGAAATGTTCAGTAAAAAAAAGAAAGTAGCAAATGGATTAGGTTTCAGACACACTGCTGCATGATCGTAACCCCTGTTTACAGCCGTGCTCCTGTGAGTAGAGGTGCTTTCTGAATGCTGAGAAGAAAGTCTCCTCCTCCTCCTGTGAAGGCGCCGAGTTTCCAGTCGGGAGGTGTGACTGGGCGGGCTTACTGACGTGACTGGCTCTGGTGCAGCAGACTTTGCGTGTGTTGGGGCCTGGGCAGGTTCCGGTGCTTCCTCTGCAGTGCTAGTCCCTGCTTTGCCCCTTTGACGTCAGAAAGTGAGCAGCTTTGCTCACTTGCCAGCTGACCGTGAACTCAACCAAAAAAAGCCCGTTTCCTCCTATAAATCTGTGTCGGGTGTTTGGTACCAACAACAACAGCCTAACTGCTACGGAAGAGAATCCGCTCTACCCACCCGCCCCAGGAAGGTGCTGCCCCAGCTTCAGGCTTCTGCCACAACCCAGACCTTCACCCTGAAGCCAGGATCTGCCTCAGTCCTGCTCCCAGGTGCCCATCCTGACCAGACAGGAAGTGGCTGCAGTCCACACTTCCACTGCCACACAGTCCCTGTGTCCTACCTGGGACATTCACTTTCCAAAAGATGTTAAGCTTCAGGACTCCTGAAGAAAGGGTCTCAGAGCTGTGTGTGTTTTCCTTGTCACCTGAAGATTGTCCCGAAACTCCTCAGGCTCGGTCGGCTCCCTCTCCACCCAGGCTCCATGTTGCACGGCCCACCGCGTACCCCTGCTCTAGTACAGCCCGAGGAAACCTGAGCTCATTGTGCTGCAGTTAGACAGCTCATCCCATAGGCTTCCTTCCGACGTAGAGAATTGAAAGGCCATAGCTGTTCTTTCTCTTTGTTTTTTCCAGTGAAATCATGTTCAAAATTATGAGAAGCCAGGCGTGGGGGGAGCCGCTGAGGCCCAGAACTGCTGATCGTTCGTCACAGACCTGTTCGCATGGACCTCGAGTCTCCAGCGAGGAGCAGGGGACCTCTAGCCCCCAGGGGACTGAAAATGCTCTGGAGCAGAGTGTTCCCCCTGAGATAACCAGAAATTGGGTCCATGTTGCAGGGGTGTGGGCAGCGCAACTCATTATGTAGGTTCTCATCGAAGTTCTTTTCCAAAAAATAGACATTTCCAAGGCAAATCCTGTGCCTTTGTGCAAGTAGTTTTTCTTTAACATACATATTTTATCAATGAGAGCCTGAGCCATATTCTTTCAAACTAATAAGAGGTAATAAGCACAGTGAACTAAAGATAATCTCAGTTTAAATAAACAGAGTTTCCGCTCACGCTGGGCTTGAAAACATAACTCAGATTGATGACTTCGTTCAGACTCAGTCCTGGGCCCGAGTCCAAGCATAGCATGAATATTCCCCAGACCTGATGACAGTGAAGTATCTTCTGTTTGGCCTCTGAAGGGGTAACCAGGCCACTGGTGATGAATGGCTCACCGCCAGCCGCGTTTGCTTTCATAGCATTGCTGTTTGTTTTAATGGTGTGAAGCTTGGGGAGCGAGGTTGGTGGTGTGTGGTTTTCAGCTAGAAGGAATTCAACAGTTTCACCCTTGTCTGTCCCTTCAAAAGAATCGAGAGAAAAAAAGGCGCTTTGTGAAGTCAGTCAGTACTAGGACTGAGGAGTACCCGCCCACATTTGGCTTGGGTTGTCACACACTGCCCCAGGACCACCTGGGGACGAAGTGATGAGGAGTCTGGGGCTGACTGTAAGACCTCTGGTTACTGACTGAGGCCATTGGCAGATGCTAAGATGCACTTCAGATTCCCAGCGAGTCCATAATGCCAGCAACATGTGTAATGTTCAGCTTTGGGTGGTATTCAAACACGCGGGAAGTGCTCAGCTACATCCCTACCCCTTTGCATTTTTTGATTGAGATGGGGCCTCACTATGTTGTACAGGCTGGGCTCCAATTTTCAATCTTCCTGCTTCAGCCTCCCAGGTAACTGGAATCACACATGTAACACTACACCTAGCCACTGTGTAATTTTAAATTTTCTGGTAGTTACATGCTAAAAAGTAAATATATGATATTGTGACACTATCTCATTTAACCCATCGTACGCAACACATCATCCATCATGTAATCAACCATTCAATATAAAATTACTGATAAACTCTTTTTTACTTTTGCTGCCAATTTCCAAACCAGTCTGTCTCTTACGCCTGCAGCGGCCGTGGCGCTGGGCTCTGTGCAGCCACACTGTTTACACTGGTGTCTACACACCTAGAACCCGCCTGGGAGGGAGCAGCCCGGAGCATCCGTCCAGGCTGCCCTGGGCAGCTTCGGAGTGAGAGGAAGTCCCTCCAGGAGAGCACAGGCTGACAGCCAGAGGATCTCAAATCCAGCTGCTTTCGGGCAATTTCAAAATCCAACCTTAGGAGTTGGAAGACTGGCTGGTGGGGTGGGAGCCGTGTGCCCGGGAGGCACACAGCTTTCGCTCCGCTCTGGTGTCGGCCGCCTGTGAGAGGCTCCGGAGTCTGGGCGTGTGTCAACCCCCACTCACAGCTGCACCTGCTCTCGAGGGAGCAGCGGGACGGCCGCGGAGATGGACCGAGCCAGCGTGGAAGACCCTGGGAGCCGCGCCCCTGGGAGGAGCGTGGCCGGACTGGAGGTGGAGGGCTCCGGGGCAGCCGCACTGTTTTCTGGTGGTGGAGAGCGCAGTCGGGGCTGATGGGCTGCAGATGGAGGGCCTCTGCCCGCGCTCACCTGGCTGACTCTGAACTATAAACAGCCCCTTGTTTTCAGCTGTGCACGTGGCCCGTGGAAAAGCAAGAGCAAAATAAAACAAAGGACTCCTTGGAAATAACTATGAGTTATTCCCGGTGGGAGGAATGGCAGAGATCATGCTGCACTGGAAAAGTAAACATAGACGAGAAAAAATTGGCCTGTCGCTGTCCTCGGTGCAGAACAACTCACGGTGCACAGCCCCCGCCCAGGTGTTTTGTCTGCACTTCAGACGTGCACCCTTTCAGGCAGGGACCCCAGGTTTGCTCACAGGCACTATCCCACATATCCCCACAGGGTAGCAGGGGACAGCAATGTCTGAAGCCACTGAGAGAGAGGTTGTTGGACTAAAGGGGGAAAAGGGCAAAGGTGAGGGTATGGGCTGACACCTGAGATCCTGGTAGGGTAGTTGAGAGTGCAGACACCCCCAGAGCAGGTCCATGGGCTACACCTGCACAACATTGGAAGAGCAGCTGGAAGCAGGTGGGGAGGACCGAGGCGAGCAATCGTGGGCCTGATGGGTCGATTTCACCTGTGCCGCAGCTAAGACAGCCAGCCGAGCTGTCAACGCAGCATCACAGCTGACATGGTTTCATATTTTACATTTAGAAAAGTAACGCCTTGGCTGTTGGAGGAAGATGGTAAGCACTGATTGGTGGATGGGAAGTGAGTCCGGTTCAAGCTGACCCTCTGGGTTTCTTCCCTCCGGTTCAGCCATTGCAGGACCCAGGAGGGCCAGCAGCTCTCTAGTGCCTGGTCTGGCCCACACCACTATGTTCACTCCTAGGCCGGAGAGACCCGCCGTCTGCACGCCACATGGCAGCCTAGTTGCTGCCCCCTCACCAATTTGCCAGGCTGCCTGTGCATGCCACAAAGTAGCTGCTCTTCACTCCAGTATCTGGGCCAGAAGGCCACTCACAGGAGTCCAACTCCAGGAGCTGTGGTGGAGACACTGAACCAGCCAGCCACAGGGTCTCTGAGACCTCAGTCTCAGGGAGGAGGTGGCGCCTGGGAACGAGGTAGGGGATGTCTGCACGGGCACAGAGAGGATGTGGGGCTGTCCGGCTGGCCCAGGACAGCCTTGGTGGCTGGGAGTGCAGGTGTGGTGAGCTGCAGGACAGTGAAGATACACTCCCCTCCCCTCGTCCTTCAAAGACGGCCTGATGCCCAGTGACCCCTGACATTCACTTCTAGGCCAGAGAGACCCAGGAGCAAATAACTGCGGCTGCCTGTTTCCTGGTCACCAGCCTTAGAAACAGAGCCTTCATGTCCACAGCAAGGAGCTGGGAACGACAACCAGAGGAGATTCCTGGCCCCAGGTGTGCTCAGAGCAAAAGGTAAACCTGTTCCAGGGTGGAGAGGGGCTAGGAAAAAGGGCCCTTCCCAGGCTTGCAAAGGCCCTGCAGGCCCCGCCATGCCATTCAGTCCTGGACTCCGTTTACCGACCAGCTCCGTCCTGGAGGAACAGCCAGGGTGGAGTGTGTGTGGACCGTGCAGCTCTCCAGCACTTCCAGGTCGCTGGTCTCTCACCTGCTGGGACTTCGCTGGGGTTTCTGTGCAGGACAAGCACCCGCAGGCCAGGCCACAGAACTCTTCCCAGTGCTGAATCACTCGGAGATGCTCACTCTGGCCAAGGTGCAGAAAACAAATGTGCTGACACAGACAGGGGACATGAATGTGAGGGTTTTAATTACGCTGGCTCCTACTTAAATGTAGCAGATGCTGGTTCTCTTGGCTTTGGGGATCTTTTCCAGAGTGGCAGTAGCACTTTTCCCTTGACTCAGCTGGGCCGCTCCCACTGGTGGTGTAGCCCTGGCCTCAGTCTGAAGCCTGTGTGCCACATCTCAGGCTGGGACAGGGCAACTGGGAACATGGGTTGCCAGGCCCGTAAGACAACATACCATGAGAAGTGCAGTTAGAAGGATGACTCAGCTGCTAAAGGAGTGGTATTTTTAATCCATGACAAGTGTGTCTGGAAGTCGCCTGGCTATTCCCCTCTTTCTGATTAGGACTCTGAGGAGTTGGGGCCTAACTCCCTGAGTCACTCCAAGGTCCAGGCAGCACTTGTAATTCTTTCACACATTTTCTGTCTGGGGTCTCCTGTCTGTGAGTCCATAAAGGGGGTGAGTGCACGCCATCTTCTCATCTACAAGCCCAGAAAAGCAAAGCCAGACACTGAAGCTTCAGTGTCACACTGTGATTTGGAAAAGACAGGAAGTGAGCCTCTCGGGTGGGCTCCTGCAGGGCTCTGCAGAGCTGCACGGGGTGTCTAGGCCTGTGGCCGACCTTGGCGAGTTGTGTGGGCAAGATGGCTGCGGGAAACATCGGGTGTGCAGTCAAGGCCCTCCCTCTCCTCCAGATGGCCAGTAGCCTCATCAGCAACTGCGGCTGCTGTCCCTGAGCCAGGGACTAACGCACACTAAGGCCTAACTGGAACTGCTGGGGGGTTTTCCCTTTGCACTGGAGATTGAATCCAGTCTTGTATATGCCAGACAAACACTCTACCATTGAGCTATCACCTCAACTCTTCTATTTTTAATGTGAAATAGGGTCTCACTAAGTTACCTAGTCTGACCTTGAACTTGTGACTTTCCTGCCTCAGCCTCCCAAAGTACCTTGGATCACAAGTGTGCACTGCCATACCTGACTACCAGATTTATATTTTCTCATATAACCTTGTTTAGTTTTAAAAGTAGGACTTAACCTGGGCCGGGGATTTAGTTCAGTGGTTCTGGCACCTGTTTTGCAAGTGCAGGGCCTGGGTTCGATCCCTGGTAACCCAATACAATACCGGGCATGGAGACTTACACCCAGCAACAACCAGTACCACATGCCACAGTGCCAGGCGTGGTGGCTCACGCCTGTGGTCCCAGCACTCGGGAGGCAGAGGCAGGAGGATTGCTGTGATGTGAGTTGGAGGCTGAGCTTAGGGCCAGCCTGAACTACAAAGCGAGACCCTATCTCAAAAAATGAAACAAACAAACAAAAAACAACAACAACAAAAAAGTAGGACTTAACCTAAATTCCAGAAATGGACAGATTTCTAATCACCACCGCTGATTAGAGATCTAGTGAACAGAGGTGCTGTGCAGCTTAGACTACCAGGCTGACCCTGGAGAGGGGCTGGTGAAGATACTCTCTGGAAGGAAGCTGAGAAGGAATTCTGTTCCGACTTCTCAGTCCTTTGTTCTCAGAGTCTTGATCTGGCTTTCTCTGCTGTCTTCCATCCTCTGTGTGTGAGTCTGTGTGTGTGTGTCTGTGTGTGTGTCTGTGTGTG
>PVIR01011566.1:0-34305 GCA_004026965.1 Petromus typicus
GGATGGGTTTAAAATTTGATCTCCCCACCTTAGCTCCTGGAGTGCTGGGATTACAGGTGTGTCTCACCATGCCTGGTTTCTGCAACCCTTTGGGTTTTTCTCCTCCTCCTCCTCCTTTTTTTGAGGCTTGGTCTTGTCAAATTGCCCAGACTGGAAAGAACTTGGAATCCTCCTGCCACTCCCTCCCAAGTAGCTGGGATCAAAGCGTGTGTCTTTGTGCCTGTGTTAACTTATGAAAGTCTTGCCTGCCTCCCAGTCTCTCTAAATTGGTAAGGGCTTATGTTTTAAACTTCAAAGTACATGTGCCTGGAGGGGCTGTAAATAATTCTCTCATTTTTATGCTTGAAATTTGCATTGTTAAAATTAGGCTTTTGGGTGGAGCATTTCATTTGGTTACTGTCACTATGAAAGTTTGGCAGTGGAGTAAATACATTTCCTCCGGGGCAACTAACCCATGAGCTCCTTAGCAGACAAGGCAACCAACTCCTGCATTGTCAGAGGGGAAGGCAGATAGATATTTTTGAAGTGTGGAAGGGGCAGGAACATGGGATGTAATTGTGGTGGAAATACTCGTGTGCCTTGGGGGTTGGAAACAAGCTGTAAGAAGGGGGTTGGTGAGGACGGATTCATTGCCCTGTGGTGTGTATCTGTTCACATAAATGTCAAGGAAGGATTCCATGTTGGTGTAAAGTGATCATGCCTTTGGGGTCTGCAGTGCAGCTGTCTCTGTATTCTAGCATTAACTCATAATAACAATACTTTGTATCTGATGTCCTTTGTTTTCTCATGAGTAGAATAGGAATATTAAATCCATCTTGCAAGGTTTTTGTAAGGCTTCAATGTGAGAACACGTAGAAGGAAACCTAACTAGGATATTGTTATTTCCTGGTGGTGATTTCTTGTTTTTTTGAGGTAATCCATGAAATTTGGTGCTTTTTAAAAAATTAGTTAATTTATCCTTATGTTATTTTCCTCTTGTTGATTCTGTGTTTTTTTTTAACTGATTGATTTTATTGGGACATTTTATACACATATTATGATTACATTCAACACTGAGGGGTTTATACCAGTATATGACATCTTGATTCTCTCTTGATTTTTTTCCCATTCCCCTACCCTCCCTACAATCCCCCACCCTTTATATGTGTAAGCTTTGTTGCCTTTTTTTAACCATCAGATTTTTTCTTTCCCTTCTTTACTTTGCCCTACCCTCCCTTCCCTTTTCCTAGTGAACATTTTCTTTCTATTTCACAATACCTATCATAGTTGTTCTTTTTTTATGGGGGGAACTTTATATATCTTGCTTCCTACCAGACTATGAATTTATTTGAGAGCAGATAGCATTTCTTTTTCATTCTCTAAGTACATGGCCTTTTTATTTTTGAGGTAGAGCCTTGCTGTGTAATTTAGCTGGCCTTGAAGTCACTAGGTATCCCAGTTGGGCTAGTCCTTCTGCCTCAACTTCCAGAGTGATGTGATTATAGACAGGTGTACCACCACACCCAGCTCTCCATGATTTTATGATACCTTGTGCCTTTTCTTATTGTGCACCCCCCCAACCCCAACAGGGTTTTATATATAGTTCAGTTCAGCCGGCCTTGAACCTACAGTAGTCCTGCTGCCTCAGCCTCCCAAATGCTGGGATTATAGGCATGAGCCACCATGCCTGGCTCACAAGCCACTTTTATATTTATTTATGTGACCATTTAATTCAGTTTTCTCCCCTTTTGATATGAAAGCTTCATGAAGGATGGGATCTTGTTTGTTTTGCTCAGTAATGTATACTTTAGGTCTTGACTTGTACTTGGCTCATAAAAAGTGTTCTGGAAATAATTGTGGAACAAATGTGTGAGTGAATGAAGAGTAATTAGTCCAGCATGGTAGATTCTAAACAGATACTTGTTTTGGGATGTTGAAACTCCCTGTTGTATGTGTCCAGGCTTAGCCTGTAGCCTCATAGGTGGCTATTAAAAATTTGTAGTTTTTTAGCTAAGACTTTAGATCTTTAATTAACAGGCTGTGTGGAAAATAAAGAAGATTTATAAAATACTTTGAAGAATTCATGTTATTTTAGTGGGTGCTCAGTGATGTTTGTTTTGAATATTGCTGTAAAGAACTCTGCAAGTGTAAAATTGGTAAATGTTAGTTAGCATCCAAGAGTTCTGATACTGATTTAAAATTTGCACTCAGAACCAAGGCTGTCAGACATTGCTTATTTCTTTCCTTGGCATGGACCTGTTCGTTACATAGCCAGGGAGAAGGAAGCTGTTGGGGACGAGTCCCGCCTTGGGCCTGTGTGCAGATTGTTGGATTCCTCAAAAGTCCCGGATTCTCTGCCCCAGGAGCTCCATTTGTTCCATTCTTCATCTACAGGCTAGCTCTTCTCCTTCAGGATTCTGACCCGGCCCCCAGTCCTGATGCTGTGAGGTTTTCTGGGCAGAGTCAGCACGGTTACCTTTCTTTCCTTTACCAGATTACAAAGTTACGTTGAAGTACACTAATCTCATTGGATAAGACTAGATCAAGCTCAAAATGAATTTCTTCAGATATGCTTTATACTTCCCTCAGACAAAGTCTCGCTTTGTAGTTCATGCTGACTCTGAACTCACTATGTAGCTCAGGCAAGCCTCAAACTCACATCACACAATCCTCCTGTCTCTGCCTCCCGAGTGCTGAGATTACAGGCGTGAACCACCACTCCTGGCACTGTGGTATGTGGTTACCAGGGCTTGAACTAGGGACCTTGTGCTTGCCAAGCAGATGTCAGAACCACTGAGCTAACTCCCTAGTCCCCGATTCTATTTATTTCAGTTAACATTAGGGTATCAAGATGCTTTCATATTGTACAAATAACTTAAACTTAGCCTTCCTTAAGACAGTAGCACTGTATTGTGCATAAATGAACATTTTCTTCATCCATTCTCTGTTGATGGACACACAGTCTACTTCCAAGGTTTAGCTGTTACGAGCTGCACTGCTCTAAACATGGGTATGAGTTTCATTGTGATTTGATGTCTTTAACTCTTTAGAGAAGATACATAGAAGAGGAATAGCTGAGTTCAGTGAGATTTCTAGCTGTAGTTTTTTTAGAAATCTCCATGCTGATTTCCATAATGGTTGTCCTAGTTTAGATTCTCACCAGCATTGTAGAAGGGTTCCCTTTTTCCCCTATAGCCTTGCCAACATTTATTTTGTTTCTTGTTGATAACCATTCCTTTTTTTTTGAGACAGGGTCTGGCTTTGTAGTTCAGGCTGACCCTCAGCTCAGCCTCAAACTCACATCACAGCAATCCTCCTGCCTCTGCCTCCCGAGTGCTGGGATTACAGGCATAAGCCACCACGCCTGGCACTGTGGTATGTGGTACTGATTGCTGCTGGGTGTGAGTCTCCACGCCCAGTATTATGGTATATGGTTACAGGGATTGACCTGGGTCCTTGTGCTTGCAAAGACAGGCGCCGGAACCACTGAGCTAAATCCTGGCCCTTGATAGCCATTCTTTCTGGAGTAAGATAGAATCTCAGTCTTGTTTTAATTTACATTTCTCTGATGACCAGCAATGTGAAACATTTTTTCATTTATTTATTGGTCATATGTTCTTATTCTTCTGAGAAATGTCTGTTTATTTCAGTTGCCCATGTTTTGGAGGTCTAATTTTTTTCAGTTCTTTCTGTATTCTAGATATTAATCCTCTGTCTGACAAATAGCTGGCAGATTTTTTTTCTCCAATTCTGTAGGTTGTATCTTCACTCAGTGAGTTATTTCTCGATCCTTGTTTTTTGTACAGTGTCCTTATTGAGCCTTTTATGCATTGGATTATTTCATGAAATCCTTAAGCTGTCAGGACAACAGAGGTGGAGCTGGATTTAAGCTGCAGCCCTCTGACCACAGTCAGTGTTGGTGTTAGTCCTCTGGAGGAATGCGTTTCCCTCCACCTTCCCAGTGATGCTGGAAGAATCCGATTTCATTTACTTGCTGCTTAAATGTTTCTGTGATGTTTGCAGATGACAGTGCACAGACTTTTGGTATAGGATTACTTACCCAGTGTACTTTTAATCTTTTTATATTTAAGAGACCAACTAATGTTTCTCCTGTTTGTTTTGTCTTCATAAGTTGAGTGTGTAGTCATAAACAGTAATATGATTTCTGACGGGCAAAGTTGTTTTCAGTACAGCTGAACGGAAAATGTTTGTCCTAGCCAGTGGCATGTTTAGCTAAGTAAGCCTGGGGGTTTGACATTGGACAGAATGCTGAATTGCATTGCGATTTGGAGAAAGACTTGTTAGGAATGCGTCATGGGCACACATAGCTTTAGATACCAGCGCGTCTCTAGTCCTTAGAGACGCTTGGCCAGGCAGCTGGCAGCAGAGGGACCTGTGTCATGAATGTCCTTGCCAAAGCTGAGATCACCTCTGACTTGTGCTTTCCAATACTTTTCCTTGGGAAAGTGTTAAGCTTTTTAGGCATATTTCTCTTTCCTTTTTACATGTTTGTATTACTGTTTTTCAAGTTCTGATTTTGGAGCCAGACATATTTATACATACCTATTGCATATGTAAGTAACTAGTGTAAGTTTTTTTTTTGTTTTATGCTTCAACAATACTGTTTTTCTACACAGTAGGAAATAAGGCTGTAAGTGGATTTCAGTACTTTGAATTTCATATTGCAAATCTGAGTTTTGGATTTCCTCAATTCATATATGAGCTTACATGTATTTATGTTAATTAATATGCATTGTATGAAGCATTGGACAGCTCCAAAATTAGGGTGCTGTACTACAAGGTGCCAGTGGATTTTATTGCTGAGACTGTGAGTTAATTATACATAAATATTCACTCTTTCTTACTTTTGAGATTAGAGGCCATCCCACTGTACTCAGTTCTCTGTTACTTTCAGGAACTGAAGATTTCATACTTAAAACTCCCAGCTGAAGTTCAGAGATAGTATTTCTAAGCTAACATTGCAATATTGGGTTCTTTTTCTTTTTTAAAAATGTTTTTTTTTGTATTTTAACTCTTAGGCAAATGCTTAGTGGTGTCGGAAGTTGTGATTGGACCATGGGTTAAGTTATGTCAACATGCAGCTTAATTTGTTTGTAGCTTGATGTCAGTGTTAAAATAGCTATAGGTTCATCTCACGCTAAAAGGATTCACAGTGATGTTGATCCTCAAATGAACACTGTAGAAGTCGTCTCTCGGGAGAGAGTCCTCATAGAACTGAAGTTGCAGGAAATAACATTCTTTTATTGTAATGTTTTTTGGGGTGCCGGAAGACCTTCAATTGAAGGTAACATACTTAATCACTGAAAATTTTTGTTAACTTCTTTACCTTATAATGTGGTAGATAAAAATGTTCTTTTTTGACGATTTATTTTAAGACAGGGTCCTGCTATGTAACCCAGGTTTGCGTTGTACCCAGGCAACCCTTCAGCCTCAGCCTCCTGGGTGCTGGGATTATAAGCCTGTGCTACCACATGGGCTTCTTAGTGTTGCTCATACTTCTGAGCCCAGCACGAGGTCGGACTTCAGTGCTGCTGACTTTTGGGTACATCGTAGAAGCTTGTCTGTTAATTCCTTTTGATCAGGTTATGATCTTTTTGATTTGTTTTTGTGTAAAAGCCAAATACAGAAGGCAAATTGATTATTTCCAGGTTCTAAATAGAGATAGCCTTTTTTTTTTTTTTTTGAGACAGTATCTCTCTTCATAGTTCAGGCTGGCCCTGAGCTCACTGTGTAGCCCAGGTGAGACAGCAACCCTCCTGCCTCTGCTCCCAAGTGCTAGGATTGTAGTTATGAGCCTTTACTGATGTTTGATATAGGAAATAAAATGTTAACAAAAATTTAATATTTCTAGAAACACTTTAGAATGTTACCCCCCTCCCCCCCGGGGGTGGAGAATCTCACTGTATTGCTTCACTTGGCTGGAACTTGAAACCGTCCTGCCTCAGCCTGCTGAGTAGCTAGGATTATACGTGTGCATTTCCAAGTCCAGCTCCTGAAGGCTTTTCAAATAATTTAAGAGGTGTGCTATAATTAAACAAATAATTCTTCACAGAAGATAGTTTTATTAAGTTATAAAACAGAGGTTGATTTGACCTGGGTATTGATGATAATTATTAATACCCTTGAAAGGAAGGGCAGTTTTTCCGCTCTGTAGATAGGTTTCCATTTAATACTTGTTCAGCCTTGTAAAATACATTTTCCCAAGTTTGCTGTTGAGGAAACAACACTAGAGAAGCAAGAGGCATGTTGTCGCTCAGTACAGCAGTAAGGCCAGATGCTCACTGGAGCCGCGACCGAGCAGAGTCCTTCTCCCAGCCAATGCTGCCCGCGCTGGCCCTCAGCACCTTCACGCTCCTGCCCTGCCCAGCCCCAGACATTCCCTCTGGTGTCTCCTGCTCTTCCTGTGAGGATGCACCTGCCCACGATCCTCTGCCCCCTGGCTGCCTGCTGACCACCCACCTCCTTTCTCTTGAGTGATTCATTCCCACGTGTCCTCTCAGGTGGACGTTGTTAGGAGGTCCAGCCCGAGCGTGTGCACCCTGCTTTGCTGTGCGGTTTCCCCCATTGGTGTCTATCTGATTTTAGTTGTCCCTGCTTGTCCTTCCTCCATGGCCTGCAGAGCTGGGGAGTTGCCACTTTCACTGGGTGTCGCTGCACCACTGTCCTGAGGCTGTGTTGACTGCTGACTTGCTTTGGGAAGAGACTTTCCCTCCTTAAGCTCCGTGAGCCTGCCCAAAGTTTCGTGTTGATTTTGCTGCTTTGCTAATGTGGGCCTGTCTTCAATTTGAATCTTTTCATCTGCCGTGTTCTTCTTATATCCTTGAGTAGAGACCATTGTTTTTGTGGTTGTTTTTTGATATCCAGGATCAAACTCAGGACCTCACAGTTGACAGGCTGGTGAGCTACATCCCTGTCTGAAACCACTGTTTAATAGTCACCTAGATTTTAAAAAATAAATGTTAGAAAGCAAGGCATAATTTTAATGGATATCAGTGGTGAGGGAGAGTTTAAGGGTCTAAAGAGCTGTTTTTCTTTTTTTACTTTGAGTTTTTCTAGTAAAGTGGCTTCCCTATCTTTTACATTCATGAGTGTTGTCTTATTAAAAACTGTTCTAGTTTTTAAGTTTGTACTTTGAGTTCATTTTACCGATATATTAAAGAAATAACTCTTCTATTAAATGTGTTGCATTAAACCTTTGGCTCTTCAGCTTAATTTTAGTTCTACAGTAGAGTTGTAATTTCAAATGATATAGTGGGGAAATAGGAATGTACCTGTTAAGATAACATTATAGACTCCCACTGAGGCGAGGACTAGCAATAGTTCTGTATGGCAGCAGAGCGTGTGATTATTTTCTCACCTCTATATACAGTGGAAATTAGTGTTGATAGAGCTAGAACTGCTGTTCTTGCATCTAGAAAAGGGGTGAAACAAAGAACTGGTGGGGTTCAGGGTTCTCTGCCTACTGGTGGTGGAAAGGAGTTAGGGCTCCTGGGCACAGGCGCGGCCAGCTGCGGAGCCGCTGCAGGGTGGGGCAGGTGAGAGCGAGAGTCTCTGTGTGTAGCATCGCCAGCTCTCACTGTCTCTCTCTTTCTCTTTCTCTCTGTTTAATAAAGAGGAAGCATCGTATTGTCTTTTACTCCGAGATTGTCCTTCACCTTCTTATTAGAGAGATCTTCTCTTTTTTATGGAACTGCAGTGACAAGAAGTCTTGGTAGTCTCACACCGTTACCTGAGAAGGGTGCTGACAGCCCACTCTTCCTGCAGTCTGGTAGTGTCAGAGGGGCAGCATGGCTGTGGGGAGCTGTGCGGGAAGCACTGTGTCACAGCCCTGAGGAAATGGTTTCCTGACAGACACTCTGCGAGAGGTTGCAGCATGGTGACTTTGGTAGCAGGCTGGAAATGCACACCTGTAAGTAGGAGTTGATGGGTTTAGACACATGTCACGTGGGGATAGGTCTCCATCACGCCTGTAGCGGTAGAGCTGGAAGCATGAGGGTGAGCTAAAAAGTACGGGAGTGAGAATCCTCGTGTGTGTGTGTGTGTGTGTGTGTGTGTGTGTGTGTGTGTGTGTGTGTGTGTGTATAGGTTTGTGCGCATTTGCCCATCTGTGTGTACGTGTGCTCACCTGTGCTTCCTTCCATTCCTTTGCCGGGAGTGGATCACAGAACGTGAGAGCCCCAACAGGCGACTCTGCTGGGGCTTGTCCCTCATAGTGCACTTGTGTGCCACCTTTTGGAAACAGGAAAGCAAAGAGCTTCATGAAGGAAGAGTAAAAAATACACACAGGTCATCTAAGCCATGTTTGGTGCTTACTGTACCTGCTGTTGCTGTTCTTCCTATCAGGAAATCTCAGTACTGGCTTTTCTGCCTGTTGCTTTTCGCTGGTTGGTTCATACATACACTTTGTCTCATTTTCGACACTGTTGTGTTTGTGCCAGTCACTTTTATAGGAGCCATGTTTGGTGCTTATTTTTAAAAAATGTGTGCTGACAACCAGCAGTGCTCTGCAAGCTCCTGGCAGTCTCGCAGGAGCTCTGGAAGTGGCAGTTCTACAGTGACTTTTCCAGCTGAAGGAGAGGAGTGCTTTCACTGTTACAGACATTTCCAGGATCTTCCTTAGCTTGGAAACAGAAACCTTTCACTTCTAGCATTAAGTAAATAGAAGCAATTTCAAAGGTAGGTGGGCTCAGAGAGGGTTTTAAATTTCTTGCCTGAAAACACTGGTTTTCAGCCCTCACCCCGTGGTGAAATCACGCAGGGCACTTTTATACAACACAGGTGCCTGGCAGTGGCTCCAGTGCCGCCACTACCCACAGCAGGTACTTTTGGACCCCCAGTTGGAACACAATAACAAAGTAGTTGGGATGGTCAGGAATCATCATTTCATTTAAGGGAGCTTTGGGGTTAGTTCCTTACTGGCTTGTATGTGTTGAGGTATGTTGCATGACCAACATATCATTTTTAATACGTTTACTAAAGTCTAGTTTTGTTATGATTTATTTTGAAGATTTATATTTATCTTCCTGTTTTGGTGAAATATTATTGATTATATCTGTGCTTTATTGGCTATCAAAAGAAACTTCTAATGGGGGTGTGATTTCACTAATAAAATCATTTTTAGATTTCCTGAAATATGTGGTTACACCAAAATAGTACTGCTTGTTTACAGTGATTTGGACAGATGCCAGGGATAAGCAGTTAGGGGTTTTACCACATGTGCTGGTGTATTCTTTAGTCTTTGGAGGCTAATCTACCTTTTTTTTTTTTTTTGGAGACAGGGTCTCACTTTGTAGTTCATGCTGGTCCTGAACTCAGTCTCAAACTCAGCAATCCTCCTGCTTCTGCCTCCTAAGGGCTGGGATTACAGGTGGGAGCCATGACACTTGGCCCTGTGATGTGTGGTACTGATTGCTGGTGACTGACTGGGTACTGTGGTATGTGGTACTGAGTGCTGGTGGGTGTGAGTCATCATACAGCAAACCATTGTGGTATGTGGTTACTGGGGATTGAACCCAGGCCCTAGCACTTGCAAGGCAGGCACCGGAACCACTGAGCTAAATCCCCAGCCCCATCTATTTAATATTTTAATAGCAATGTCTTCAGGAGTACTGAGACGTTGCTCCTAGTTTTTGCAGCATGTTGGCTCCTCTATCTAGCTTATGCAAGTGCAGCTCTCAGTCATTTGTTGAGGCTTGTGGAAAACTAAGAGCATGGCAGAGTTTGCACATTGAGGGAAGGACTCTGAGAGCGGGAACGGGATGATCTGAGGTCACACTTAGTGCTCTTCTTCTATGCTGATCCTTAGGGTGGTTGGTTGGTTTGTGAGAGTTGACGCAATAAGTAAAAACAAGTGATTAATGTTCACATTTTCAAGAGAATAGCATAGCTAATTCAGAAGGATTTTATTTTAGCTCTTTGGAACAGAAATATAAATAATTTTCTTTGAATAATATAAGTATTCCATTAGGAGCTCAACTATGTTATAGTTTAGCTTTCATTACAAACATAGTAACATTTTATGGAAATATTTGCTTACTGCATATATTTTAATAGTTTTTGTTTAAGTTAGCACCTACAACTTGTAAAAATTGTCCTTCCTTTTTTATTTTGATTGTGCCTTAGGCATGCTATGCATTTGTTCTGCCAGTGAGCTGCATCCCTAACCCTTTCTGAAATTTTGTTTTGTGATGAAGTGTTGCATAAAAACCACAAATAAGTCAGTTAAATTGTAAATCATGGCTCACTTAGGCAAATCGGAGAGCAAGAACTGCATGCAGAAGATCCCTGGAAGCAGAGCAGGCTTTATACGCTAGTGGGTTGGCCTGTGCTCAAGTGAAGTAACCTACCCTGCCTCAATGCAAGAGGGGTTAGTTATACTTTAGGAAGAGTGCCGTTACAGAGCTAGAGCTTTGGCATTTTTCCACTGGTTACAAGTTTTAGTATACAGGTGTTGCAAATTCACTGGCTTATTTGACAATTCAAGTAGCATGCTCATTGGTTAGTTTCACAGTCAATTGAGGGGCCACTTTCAAGGGGGAAAAGCAGAAACAACAAATCTACCTAAAGACAAAGACATTTCTGAGTTACCTCTGGGAAACTCAGAAAAGTTCTGGCGGAAAGGTAGAGGTAGCAGACCTAGTTTTCAGACAGAAACATTCCTGAGTTGTCTCTGGTAAACCTGGGCAAAGCACTTGGGTGTCTCGGGTGACTATGCTGCAACAAGGCCATCTTCAGCTGCAGGGAAATGATCTTCTCTTTCATTGCTAAATTGCTCATGCTAGCCTTGATAATTTTTACTGTACAAAAGGTTTGTTTTGCATGACAAACTTTATACGTTTAAATGACTATCAGATCAGTATTCTGAATAATAAGATGTAACAAATCCTTGAGTCCTATTATTTAGTACACTTTTTAAATTGTTTTTTGACAAGTCCATGCTGTGTACTGCAGGCTGCCTCCAATTTAGAGTCCTCCTCCTGCTCTTGGGAGCTGGGAATACAGCACCACCACCATGCCCAGCTCATCTAGTAGTGTTAGTTTAGATAAACTAAGCATAGCCCAAATATATCAATTCCTTTCTTTGGAATATACCACTTTAAGAATGTACTACTGGCTGCTGCTTCATACAAGTTTCAAATAAACATTTGCTACTTTCTCATAAAGTCTCTGACCTTTAAGAAAGCATAAGGGGAGAAATTATTGAATCCTTTTTGTTCTTAGTAGATTTAAGAAAGAAAAAGTCAGCATTGATATACATGTTGCTTGAGTTAAAAGGCGTAGAAAAGCAGACAACCTATACATAGTACATTTCTAAGATCTGTGAGGTCAGCAGATGACCCCAGGGGGGCTGGGGGCACTGACTGCACAGAAAAGCTGAGTGTGCTGCTCTGGAAAGCGGAGGGGCCCACAGTGTATGCATGTAGCAGTAGTGCAATTGCTTTCATAAGAATAGAACTCAACTTTGCTGAAGCTTCACAGTCCAGGGAGCATCTAAGGAGTTGCTCCTCAGAGCAGGCACTTTTCTGTCCTGTCCATTTCTGTGGGTTTCTGGCCCATGCATTGCAGAGGAAAGCCAGCAGGTTACCTGGGACTTCTCCCGGAAGTGGGTCTGGAGCAGAGCCCGAGGGCTCCTGTGCCAGATCCTGGGCTGCAGCTTCCCTGAACTGCTCTGTATGCATGTGGCACTAACCACCTCCTCAATGGCCCGTTTCTTGCTGCTTGGCCTACAGCAGCTACTGGACACCCTAAGACTAACCAGTCCTAACTGCAGTCTCTCAGGCTGGAGCAAGTGGCCTGAATTTTTATTAAAGAAAGAAAAGCCAGACCCACCTTCCTGCTGTAATACTATGGGTAATAAATACAACACAGTGGACTTTGTTTATTTGGTTGGTGGATTTGCCAGTGTGGATTTGAAATTCTGATTGTCTGCAGCTTCTGTTGACAGGAGTCCAAGAGCACCAAACCCTAAGATGCAGAGGCTGTGTTTTGTTTCCTTACCGGCTGCTGTAAGGCTTCCAACATCCTGACAGTCTAGCGTCTGGAGAAAGTGAGCTTGTCTTGGATCCTTGAGCCTGCGCCTCAAACACCCAAGGAGAGCATCATGGAAGCCGGGGCTGGGCCCTGCGTTTCAAACCCGGAGGGTGACGAGGGTGTAGAACAGGAGGGTGACTTGCAGGAGGATCGGGTACCCTAGGGCCAGGAACAGGGCTGGGTTAGAATATGTACGCATCCTGCTGCTGCTGCTGTTAGACCCGGGAGCTCAGTGCGTTTGTCTGAACTGCACTTTTCCTTTCTTTTTCAGTCTGGAAATTTGCACTGAGCTACATTGCCAGTGTGCCCCACTTCTCTTTGAAATAGTGATTTTTATTCATTTAGTTTTTGTTTGTTTTTTTGAGACAGGGTATTGTTGTATAGTCCAGGCTGGCCTCAAACATGCCTCAGCCTCTCTGGTGCTGGGATTATGGGTGTGCCCCATCATACCTGGCTATATTTTTAATTTTAAATATTGTTTTAATTTTTTGTTTGTAATTAAAAAAATGTCATTTTTATTACCATGGTATGTATTTGAAGTACATAATGATTACATTCATCATGGGGATTTGGTACATGGGCATAACATATTAATTATTTTATTTCCCCACCCCCTTCCTAGCCAGCCTTTAAAAGATTCTTTGCTAAATCTGAGATAGGGTCTCCCTAATAAGCTGCCCCTATGGGGCGCAAACTGCCGCCCTCCTGCCTCAGGCCTCAGCCTCATGAGTGCTGAGACTGGAGGTGTGCGCTGCCTTCTACTCTTGAGCACTGTCCACTTTGCAGTACTGTCACATTTGTAAACGTGAGAGTGTTTCTCATGGGTCTCAGAGTGGGTGAAGTCGTTTCCCAGCTTCCCTGTGATAGATGACAGTCGGTGGGAGGATGCTGGGAGTTGCTGATTGAAAAGCAGATGATGCCAAAAAAGGGAAGAGTGGATGGGCCAGTGAAAGGCGGTGTCCTGAGAGTCACCAGTGGCCTCTGGATAGGGTCCTCCCAAGCTGCTGTGCTCTTCACACACATGCTGACCTTGGAGGGACGAATTGCTGCGCCCGTGACCTTCACGGCCTTACATAACACCCAGGCTCTGTGCTCACGGCCACGTAGCGTGATCCCTCTCATGGTGGCAGGCTGGCCTTCGTAGGGCAGAGGTTTAGTGTCAGCCTGCTTGGAGAGCTGAAGATGGACTTTATTTTCCCTAATTTACACTGAATTTTGAGTGTGTAACCTTCTTCTTCAATTTTAAGTTATTTCAGAAGGGTGTAGATTGTAAGCAACTTGGATTTGGGTAGCCAGCATTATTTAGCACTCTGTGAAGGATATGCCATCTATATGTAGTCATCTTAATTCATTTGGGAGATTTTCTTTGTGCTCTAGTATGTGGTCTTTTTTATAAATGTTTCTTTGAAGAATATTTAGATCTGGCTCTGGGACTGGTTTGTAGGTACTAAGCTGTTCTTCTCCTCTGTTGGGATCTTCTGGACCAGAGCATGTTCCTTCTCTGACCCTGGCTGGTCCACTGAGGCAGGGAGACAGGGCCTTGTGACCATGATGCAGTGCAGAGCCAGTTATTCAATGAAGGGTCCTGCCTGGGCCCGCTAAAGAGGATGAAGTCTTTGCTGTGTTTCCCAGGCTGGCCTGAAACTCTTGGGTTCAAGCGGTTCGTCTACCTTAGCCTCCGAAAAGCTGGGCCTCACCATGTGGCAGCACACTTGGCTCTGTAAGTGCTTTGCTGGTTAGGTCATTCCTCGGCATGAGTGAAAGTTTCACAAATTGCTGCTACCTTGAAAAAAGTATCTCCTCTCCTTTTGTTGCTCACGACTGCTTAAGTTCTTCAGTTGCATAACAGGTCATTTTAGAATTTAGTTTATGATAAGAATAAAGCGTAGCTTTTGCTCTACAGGTTTATCTTTTGGGCGTGGGCTGGAGGGGAGACGGGGTTCATAGGATTAGACACTTCATGGTCGGGCAGGTTGAGGATTAATGCGGCTGATCTCTCTGCCCCATCCTTGCCTTTCTCCGCTGGTGCTTACCCTGCTCCGGGATCACAGCGTTGCTCTGTCTTTCACCGTCTGCATGTTGGGTGGTGCTGAAGGGTAGACTAGAGCCAGACTGCACGGGTTTGAATCCTGTCCCCACTGCTCATTAGCTGCATGGGTTTAGGCAAGTCACTGAGTCCCTCTCTGCTTTGGTTTACCCATTTACTAGGTTGGGAACATGAGAGTGTGGGTTTCTTTAGGGATCAGTGAGATGAGATGTGTGGAAAGTACCCAGTGCTGGAGATGTACCCAGTTCGTTCACATTTGTTCACATTTGTCTGACAGACTAGTTTGAATAAATAAAGAATAAATTTCAACTGCCTGATGTTTTTTAAAAGGGTTTAAATGTTAACTGCTAGAAAATTTTCAGTTGCTAAATACATTAATCTCCAGAGTGTTACTGCAGTGACCATGAACATTAGCTGTTGTTATCGCATAAGTGAAGGTTTGCTCCTGAAAAGACTTCACGTGTAGCTGCTTTCCTAACTCACTGTGCTGAGGTATGGAGTTTTCCATGTTGATATGATGCTTGGGCTTCATTAAAGCTATAGAATACAAAGAAATTGGGTTCATTAAAATTTCTTTTGATTTTAACCTTTAATATTTTATAGTAAGTTTTTTCTTCTATCCTTTTCAGCATGGAAACTCTGATTTGGCTTTAAGGTCTGGGGCTGCGCACATCGTAGACACTAATTAGAACTGGGCCTGTGATTGATTGATTGTGGTACCAGGGTTTGAACCCAGGGCTTTAGCACTAAGCTACATCCTCAGCCCTGTTTAGTTTTTATTTTAAGACAAGGTCTTGCTAAGTTTCCCTGTCTGGGCTTGAACTTGAGACCCTTATGTCTTAGCCTCTGCCAGTAGCCACCATGTCTGGCTATTTAATTTAAACACCAGAAGCAGTGAACACTTCAAGAGAAAGTTCGATCTGACTGCTTTAGTTTCTAGGATCAAAGGTTAGGTGTCTTTATAACGTGTTTTTTCCTGAGAGTGGCATTGATGCTGTATCATCAGAAGGATCGATTACTTTTATTCCCTAAACCTGAGTTTCCAGGACTCCTGCTCACTCTGTTAGGTGCACTTTGCTGGTGCTAGGGAAGAATTCGTGTGGTTCTGGTAGGTAGGCTGGCACTTGGGTTGTGGGGTGCAAGGAGGGGGAAGGGTGGTGGAATGAGTTACATGGGTTCTGGGTGTTCCAGGCAGGCCCTGCAGAGTTCGTGCCGTGCCGTGAGGTGGGCGCTGTGTGCTGCTGCCCTTGCTCCAGGGAGTAGGTGGCTATGCCTTGAGGCTGCCCTGAGGCTCTCACTGGAGACAGGCAACTGAGGGGGATGGCAAGGGACTGCCACACACTGTGCCTTCTTGGATACTGCAAGGGAACGTGGGAGCCTGAGCAAACGTGGGAGCCTGGCGCCGTGCCCAGCCCTAACTCATTAATTGTGGGGTCTCAGTGATTGAAACTTCCATTGCCAAGGTGGAGAACGGTAACGCCCGTGAATGGTGCCAGCTGAGGCCATCGTTTCTTGTTACCTCCCCAGGAGAGCCTTGGCATGGGGGAATGAAATACCGGAAGGAAGATAGGGCTGCAGTGGCCTGTGTCTTAGTCCTATATTTCTAGTCCAACTGTAGATCAGATTCCTTTCTAGCTGGAGAATTTTAGCTAGCCTTAAATTTCTACTTTTTAAATTTTTAACTGAGCCAAATGTGTGACCTGCTCTTGTTTAAAAAAGAACAGATGTCTCTTCTGAGAACATATTAATAAAAATGTTAGTGGTTTCTCTGGCTACAAGGGAAGAAGATGGGTCAAAAGAGAATATAGAGGAGGTGGGACCAGCTCTTGTTTTCCGGCAGTGGTGCACTCCTTTTGAGTGTTGCTATTGTTTCATTTGGTTGGTTTTCTACTTTCTTTGACTAAGAAATTTCATAGAGGGCTGGGGATTTAGCTCAGTGGTTCCGGCGCCTGTCTTGCAAGCGCAAGGGCCCGGGTTCGATCCCTGGTAACCACATACCATACTGGGCGTGGAGACTCACCCCAGCAGCAACCAGTACCACATATCACAGTGCCGGGTGTGGTGGCTCACGCCTGTCATCCCAGCACTCAGGAGGCAGAGGCAGGAGGATTGCTGTGATGTGAGTTGGAGGCTGAGCTCAGGGCCAGCCTGAACTACAAAAGTGAGACGCTGTCTCAAAAAACCTTTAAAAAAAAAGAAATTTCATAGAGATCCACCCAAAACTAAATAAAAAATATAAACACAGTTGTTTTAAATATCAAAGATGTCAGCATGAAATTAAAATGAATAGACTGACATTTCTGCTTTGAACTTTTTTACTAAAACTAATTTAAACCAACAGTGAAAATTTCTGGCTTCACCTTTTCGGGGGGAAGTGTGGCCTGTCTCAGCGTTTTCCAAGGTAGGGGTGTGGACGTTGGGGTGCTGGGGTCACAGCTTGCTTTGCGCTCTGATGGCTCTTGGGGTAGTAGCCAGCCTTCAGCCGCAGTTCTGAGACAAGGTCTGTGAAGAGGTGAATGTGCCGTTCCCTCCTACCCCGTGTAACGGTTTAAAAGAGCACTATTGTCATGTGAATTCTTATTCTTTTGAGCTTGCTTTTGAAGTAACTTTCACAGCGAATTCCTGTTACCTAGACAATGATGACGGACTCACACCATTTCCTTTTTTTTTCTTAGACGTTCCAACCTCAGAGCAGCCTGAACTGTTCCTAAAGAAACTGCAGCAGTGCTGTGTCATTTTTGACTTCATGGACACCCTATCTGATCTTAAAATGAAAGAATACAAGCGCTCCACTCTTAGTGAACTGGTGGACTACATTACAATAAGCAGAGGCTGTTTGACAGAGCAGACTTACCCTGAAGTAGTTAGAATGGTGAGTTCCTTGTTTTCGCCGCTGACACTTTTAAGCATCTTCCGTAGCAACTCACAGGTATATTTATTGCAGAGCGAGGTCACTGGAGGAAGGTGACCTCCACACACGAGAGCAACCTCTGAGAGCTAAGCAAAAGTAGTCGACACTAGAGTTCGAAGAGCCTGGTTTCATGAGGATGAAATCCCGAACTTTTCAACTACAACAGCGTTGAAGGAATCAATGACTTCAAAGTACAAAGCCAAGATTGCCAGGGTATTATTGGATTTCTGGCTGGAGAAAGAAAAGACACGGGAGAAATCAGCAAAAGTTTTAGATGTATGTTTGAAGAATATTTCACCTTGCCAGATGTCTTTTTTCCCCCCTCCTCCCCCTCACTGTGGTATACTGGAAATGGTTTACTCTTGATAGAATTGTGATTTGTAGAATATAGTTAAGGCCTCTCTTGGCTTTATAACTAATCTTCATGATCTCCTTGAAATCAGGGTGAGTGCATTTGTGATTTTATACTTTGTATAGTCATTGGGAATTCCAGGAAAAACTATTAGTGTAGTACTAGTAACTGTTTTCTTATTGTGACCGTAATTATGTTAGATTTTCAGAAGTTGAGCCAAAATATGATTGTTAGATTTTTTCTGTGAGAGGATCACCTTCCTTTTCTCCTAGAAGATCTTGGAGAAGGACACAGGTCATAAAGTCCATGTCATTTGGGGTTGGCTGGAGGACAGTGGAGCCTGGTCTACTGACTGGGGAAATTAAGCCACAGAGGTCCAGAAGGGCTGGTGCGTCATTGAGAAGCCCAGTGGGACAACTGACTTTTTTGGATTGTGTTGAATATCCATGTGGCTTGTACATTGTGCTCATTGCAAAGAAGAGACATTTGTGATCAAGTAGATATGGTTAAAAATGACAACTCAGGTTTGGGATTGATTTGAATTATCACAGCTTGAGAAATGTTTCCCTCGAATGTATATATGAATATACACTGAAGGAGTGGATTTACAGGAATGTAGTGTTGGAATATCCTGTCCAAAAGCATTTTCTCTCTTTCTGTCTGTCTGTCCGTCTGTCTGTCTGTCTTTCTGTCTTTCTTTTTGAGGGAGTGGGTACTGAGGTTTGAACTCAGGACCTTGCACTCACCAGCAGGCACTGTGCTGCCCGGATACATCCCTAGACCCCAGACACGTTTTCTGTGGTAGTCGCCTTCAGGTACAGGAGGAGGGTACTTCCAGTGGGAGGAGGCCCAGGGTGCTGCCCAGCACCTTATAGCACACAGGACAGCACCCGCGACAAAGTCCTGAGCCCACTGTTGACAAGTGTAGCCCTGGAAGTTGGCATGCTTTCTTAACCTCAACCTGCCACTCAGCCCTTCCTAGTCCTCCTGTCTCCTGCAGAGCACAGCCCCGTGGTCCTGCCCACCTGTCTTCAGTCACCAGAAGTGTTGCTGTGTATAACTTGTCTCTATCTATCTTTCTGTGGATAATTCATGTATATATGAACATATACAAGTGTTTTTGTAAAAATACTGGGTTTTTTGTAACGACATTTGTTGATATTTTGTACAAAGTTTTTGTACCTTGCTTTTTCACTCTTCAGTATTTTTCACTTAATAATATTTAATGTAAGTACATATAATCTTTTTACAGCTATGCAGTTTTTATTGTGTTTAGGTACCATATTTAAGTATCCTATGAATATCCTTGTGAATATCCTATGAATATCCATGATTTTGCACTTGATGAGATATCTGTATATCTGTTCATTTACTTTTAAGGAGTTTATTTTATAGAGCAATAACATGTTCACAGTCAAACTGAGGCGGAACAGAGATTGCTCATATGTCCCTGACCCCACACATGCATGATTGACCCCATTACCAGTGTCAGCCACCAGTAAGTACTTGTGTCCGGTGAATGGAGCCCCAGGTCCCCACAGTCCACAGCTCATGGTAGAGTTACCTCTTGGTGCTGCACATCGTTCATGTGTGGACAGATGCACAGTGACTTTTATCCACTATTAGAATGATATTAAAAGTTTTCATTGCCCTGAAAATGAAAACTGCTGTTTTTGCTGCTTTCCTTCATTACCAAGCCTGGCAACAAGGCACCCTTTTATTCTTTTTTTGGTCTCCATAGTTCTACTTTTCCCAGAATGCTCTCTAGTAGGACTCACACAGTATTCAGGCTTTTTACATTGGCTTGTTTTACATCTCAGTTTCCTTCATATCTTTCATGGCTTGAATACTGATTCATTTCACTAATACTCCATTGCACAGATGTGCCACAGTTTGTCCATTCCCCTACCAAGGGGCTTCTTGGTGCTTCCAAGTTTTGGCAGTTAAGAACAAAGTTCCTGTAAACATCTCTGTGCAGGTTTCTGTGTGGACATAAGTTTTCAACTGTCTTGCATAAATATCAAGAGCCAGAATTGCTGGGGAATACCAGCACGCGCACACACACACATACACACACACACACACACACACACACACTGGATCCTGTGGCAACAGTGTGTTTGGCTACACACACACACACTGGATCCTGTGGCAACAGTGTGTTTGGATACACACACACGCACACACACACACACACCGCTGGATCCTGTGGCAACAGTGTGTTTGGCTCTGTGAGAAGCTGCTCACCTGTCCCCGGAGCGGCTGTATTGCATTACACCCCGCTACTGCGAGTGCCTGTGGCTCCACATCCTTGCCAGGACTGTGCGTGGTGCGTGATGCTGATTGACTTTTTATACCTTTTCTTTTTTCTGGTTTCTGGACCTATGTGCATCCCCAGCTGTAACTCTGATGCTCGTTTCCTTTTAGGACTGGTTTAAAGTGCTGCCTAGTGCCTCTTCTTTCCTTCTCTCCTCACGTCCTCTCGGGGTTGTTTACTACTTTCTATGTTTTCACACGTTTACCAGAATTTTCTAACAGATAAGTACTCAATCAGCCTTGCTCCGAGGCTTTGTCTAATGACACGTGGCCTAGGCCCAGATGAAATTTATTGAGTAAATTTCCCCTTAAAACAGATATTTTATATGATTAGGGTATTGGATACTGTTGGTTTACATTGTTTTTCTTTTTGTACTGGGGGTCAGACTCAGGACCTTGAGCTTGGAGGCAGGCGTGGTGCCAAACACAACAACTCCTGTTAGTTGTGTGGATGTAAAATACAGTTCCCCTCTGCCACAGGAGATCATGGATCTGTAGCATGCTCGCTGTTCCGCCTTTCGGAAGAGCTGACTTCTTAGATGTAGTTTAGAGTCTGTAGAGTGTATTTCCCATATTTGCTGATTTATAAAAGCGTCAGCTACTGACTTTCCATGGTGTGGTACTTAGGGAGTCTAGGGGAAGGGAGGGGCGGGTGTGCATGAGGGGTTGTGGCCCAGGCTCCTACTGACATGGACTGAGCAGCTGGGACTCCTGTCCTTGGGCCTCTCAGTATTGGTGTGACCCAGCAGTCCACGGGAGTGGGCAGGTGTGGCCACAGTCTGTGGCTTCTGGCTCCACAGACCCCCTGGAATGGAATGACTGCTTCCTTTACACACCTTGCACACTTACAGTGTGTGAGTGGGCTCCGTGCTCTACAGGAAGACGTGGACCTGAGTCCGTGCCTCTGAGCCGTTGTGTTTGGAAATCCTGATAAACTTGCTTCCCTCACCCAAGTCACACACCCACCCTTTCATGTTTTGTGAATCTCTATTCATACTGTTAGACGTGGGTGATTTGTTGTTAAGAGTCAGTCACCAATGGGACTCTCCAGTTCCTGCTGATGGACTCAGTGTTTAACAAGTTCACAGTGGGCCATGACCTGTGTGTCTTGCTGCCTGGTGGCTCTGACCTGGCTCGGATCGTGCTGCTGTGTAAGCCACTGTGGTTTGGGTGGACGCTGAAGACATGAGGCTGCGGGGCCACAGGGAGGGGAGCAGAGTGTACTTGCACCTTGGGGACTCCGTGCTCATCAGCCACCTCTGTTTATAAAGCTTTTAAAACATTTACGTAACAAACCTAAATCTATTTCCTTTAATGAAATACATTCGGTTATTGAAATAATTGGTATGAGTAATATTTGGGAAGTAATTATTAAAATTCAAGCAACTGACTCGTTCTATCCCTTTATAGACTTTTTATTAATTTTATTACTAAAGACCAATAAAAGTGATTAGATCCATATCGAATTCTCTAACTCCAAGGTGATCCTGACTTTTGAGCAGTCGTTGTTTTCATCTTTTCTTTTTCCTCACTATAAAATGAGGCTGCTTCTTCTAAGGGTCTTGGGGAAATAGTGGTGTTTTAAAGAAATACTAATGGAGTGACACTGGGTTTCCCAGATGACCTAAGATACTGTGGGGTGGTGTCAGCCTGCAGAGACCCATCCTTGTGACTCAAGCCTGTAGTAGGGAAATGGCCGGGAAAGTGGTCTCTGAATTGAGAAGCACTCCCTGCCCCCAAGTGATACTGGAGTAGGACCTAGAGCCTCTGACAGGCAAGTACTTTACTACTGCCATGTTTGTCAAACTCTTCATTTTCATTTTGAGACAGTCTTGCTAAGTTGTCCAGGCTGGCTTTGAACTTGTGATGATCCTCTGGCCTCAGCTTTCTATGTAGTTAAGATTACAGGTGTGCATATCACGCCCCACTTGAGAAGCCATTTTTAAATTTCAAATGTAGTCCAGATACCTCCTACAGATTGCTAGCTTTATAGAAAAAAAGTTCTTTGTTCTATAAAGAAAGTTCTTTACAACAAAACACTAAGAAACTTACGTGCAAGAGGATAGGGTAGGACAGTGGAAAGTGCCCCAGAAAGAGAATGCAAGGCACTGTCCTCACTCCACATCTTCCTCTTACCCAGTGGTGAACTTAGGTAAGTGGTTTCCTCCCTGAGCCTCAGTTTTTCTTGTCATAAATGGCTGAAGGTGGTGACTCCAACTTGGAAACTGCCACCTTTTTTGGTCAGGGCAGTCTAAGAAATTAGGAAAGGATTGTGCGTCTTCTAAGTTTAGAAGCTGTTGTGAAGTAGTTACTGAGGTGAGTGGTCTGTGGGATGCCTTTCTTATGGGCCCACAGCTGGTGAGGAAATGAGCGAGGACTCACAGTTCTGCTCAACTCTGCTCTGTGCCCGCTCTGGTGACAAGCCGTGGTCCTGGAGACCCATGGCTTCACTACTTTACACTGGTGTTGCCTTGAAAGATTTTGTCAGAATTTCTGGCTCTTCAAATAGTTTTTTGTAAGTGTTTTTACAAATGTGAGATGGGTTCTTGGTGCTAAAGACAGTGTTGTGCAAATTCTAGGTAATGTTTACTAAGTGGCGAAGAGCCGTACTGCTGTTCTTTGATGACTACAAAAGGTGGGCTTCCTGTGCAGCAGGCTCAGAGTGGCACAGAGGACACTCTGACAGCTAATGAGCCAGTGTCATGTGCACTGAGGCCGTGCATGCACAGCAGGAGTGGAGAGGTTAGAGGCTGCCTGGAGCTGCGTAGGTGACGAAGGCAGAATAAGCAAAGCCTTCTAGGGTATCAGAGGTGAACCTGGAAAGCAAGTAGCATGTAGAATGGAGGCCCTCAGCCGCATGGTAAATATGGGGGGACTCGAGCAGTGTAGTGTTGGGGCCCAGAGTGAGTGGCGGTACTGAAGAAGTCTCCATGGGGCTGGTTCTAGAAGAACCTCACAGATGGAGGCTTTAAGCAGGAGAGCGATACAGTCAGGTCTCTTGTTTGTTTGTTTGTTTGTTGATTTGTTTTTGCAGTATTGGTGATTAAACTTAGGACCTTACTTTTTTGCCAGCCAGGTGCAGTTGCCCCTGAGCTACATCCCTGGCCCTGAAATCTGTATTTTAAAGACAATGGGCAGATAGACTAAGGGGGCTGAAATTGCAGGCAGGACTATAGATGTAGAGCGCCTGTAACTAGTGTGCATGTGGAAGTAGGGGCGGAAAGGAAAGGATATTTTTCTTGGGAGATAAAATGGAAGCCACTTAACCTCTCCCTTACTGTTGGGAGAGAGAAATGGAGGCATCCAGGAAAGATGAGGCGGTGCGGCAGCTGTGGAGGGTATTTGAGAAAGGCTTAGTGTCTGTAAAGTGGGTTTTTGTTGTTGTTGTTGTTTGTTTGTTTTGAGATAGGGTCTCGCTTTGCAGTTCAGGCTGGTCCTGAGCTCAGCCTCGAACTCAGCAATCCTCCTGCCTCTGCCTCCGATTATACATGTGAGCCACCATACCTGGCATTGTGGTATGTGGTTGGAGGAGGGGGGATTCGAACTCCGACCTTGCACTTTCAAGGCAGGCTCTGGAACCATTGAGCTAAATCCCTGGCCCCTGGGGTAGAATCTTATGTGATTTCTCAAATCTAATGTAGGTTTTTTGTTTTTGTTTTTTTGCAGTAGCAGGGATTGAACTCCTACTGTTATGCTTTCAAGATAGGCACTGTTCCACTCGAGCTAAATCCCTGGCTATTAATGTAGTTTTAAACAATACAGGTTGAATTTTTTTCCTATTGAGATCTTTCCTGGAGTCCCTTTTATTGATTCTTGGCCACACTGAGTCTTGGCGTTGTTTTCCCCCTACTCTCAAATTACATCTTGTCACTTTGTTATCTAAGTGCTTTATCTTTTATATATTCTTTGATTTAACTGGAAATTGCAGCCTGTTAATAGAATAATACAGTTTTGCAGGAAGTTATAAAATGGTAATTTGAGATCTCAGAGTCAGCCTGGGAGAGCAGTACTTTGTTATAACCATGCAACATACGATATTGGCTGATGGACAGAAGATTTTTTTATGAAACAACTATCAAGTGTAGCCTTGGAATGGTGGCTACCAGAGAAAAATAAGAACTTCTTGGTTTTCCATCTTCCTACACTCAATAACTATTTATTCTGACTAGAGTTTGCCTTGGAAATGACTTTTTAGATCCCAGGGAGATAAGATTCTCGAGAATGTGTCAATAGCCAAAGAGCTATTGGAAGTGGCTGTGGGGTGGCGGTGGGGATGGGGGTGATCACTTATGTCTTGGGAATAGAAATAATGGAAGAGAGCCCAGTGACGCTTGAGAGGGCGTGATGCCTGGAATTGTGGGGGGACTGGGGTTGTATAAATCAGAGATGGGGCTGAGGCTCAGATTAGAATTTGGAATTGCTTGTCACACAGAGGTTGTGTGGTGAAGATCACCCATTCTTCGAATGAGGTCAGGAGGGTTTACTGGTAAAAGTTAGCATTTGCAGCCTCTCAGCGGGGCAGAGGGACAGGTAGGACACTTGTCCTTCCTCTAATGTGCTGTACCGCTTGATGCTCACTTGGCAGTGTCTGTTTAGCATCTTAAGGAACCCAGAGGTTGGTTTTATGAGGCCGCTGATCTCTTATGTTGACTGTGGACTTGTGTTCTGTGATGTTTTTGTTTTGGTTTTTTGGTGGGAAAAAAATCAGTTGCTTCTGATTAACTTTTCAAAGGTAAATCTGACAGAAATAAAGTTACATCTTGCCATGTGTACAAATAAACATCACTGCTAGGTCCTGCTCAATTGGAGAATTCGAGCTGGGAAAGGAGCATAGTGCTCTCATTTATGTCCGCAACTATAGATGAGAAATTAAGTTGTTAGAATGATTTCCTCAGGGAAGCCATCTGGGCTTGGATTTTCTCTGTGGGAAGATTTGGGTAGTGAGTTCAGTTTCTTAAATTCATGTCGATTGTTAAGATTTTCTGTTTTATGGCAGCTTGTGTAGGTTGTTATAATAGCACAGTTTAGAATTTTAATCCTGTTCTTAATCCTTAAAAACTCTTCTGAGAGTTGGATACTAATAAAAGAAGGTCACCAGTCCCTTATACCTGTGTCCTTGTTAGCACATAGCAACTTGTAGCCAATACAAGACCCGAATGTGTTCTGTCTTCACAGCACCCTGCCAGGTAGGTAGTGTATTAGTGCCACCTTAGAGATGGTGAGGGAGGTGGAGAGGTCGGGGAAGCTGGCTCTGAGCCCAGCAGCCTGGCTGGAGTGCCGGCCCTGAAGTGCATCTCTCCCGAGCTCAGCGGTAGAGCATTGGCCTGGGCTTCTGGGTCAGCCCTGTGTGGTGGGAGGGGCTAAAACTCCCAGAAGTTGAGTTTTTAGCTCTGTACTGTGTTTTTTGACTTGAGGGCTTCCAAATGCTGGAACAGCTGTTGTCAGTGGAGAGGGTACAGGACATTGAACCCAGGACTTTCACACTGAATGAACTACAACCCTTTGCTTTTTTAAAGTTAATTTTCTGTTTCAGAATAAGATATTGATAAATTTGCTGGCCTGGGCTTAAATTTATAATCCTTGTGCCCCAGCCTCACAGAGTGCTGGGGTTACAATGCGCATAGCCTTACGTTGTGTTTCTAATCTGCGTATTTTTAATTTGCTAACTCATCTTCTCAGCCTTTTTTTTTGCTCAGTTGTAACCAGCGGGACAAAATTAAACTTTAAAAGATAGAATTTTTTTTCTTTACAGACCTTTGGTTTTTCCAGATTTCCTCATGCCAAGAGCATCAGCGTCGTCCCGAGATGAAGGTTCAGGTGTGTGTGTGTGTGTGAGCATCAGCGCCGTCCCGAGATGAAGGTTCAGGGGTGTGTGTGTGTGTGTGTGTGTGTGTGTGTGTGTGTGTGTGTGTGTGTGTGTGTGGTCTCCTGCCTTTGTGTTCCCTCTCACTCCTGTCAGGGACCCCACGCTCCAGGCCCGACCCATTGAGATGGTGGTTTGTGGCACTCCGGCACACTTCCACATCCTCACAGCTGGCTTTGAATAAAGCCCTTGTCCAGCCCAGCCTGTCTGGCCCTGAGCGGCTGTACTGTAACTGGGGGGGGGGGGGTGTAATCTGCAAGGCTGGGGGGAGGAGTGCTGTGGCGTGCAGAGCTGTCCTTTGTCCACCCTAGCTTCTCCGAGGCGATTTCTTCCCTCAGTTCATGGATTTCCAGCCATGTTTCCCCGAAAGTTCTGAAGGAGAGGCTCCTTTGGAGCAGTGCTGACCCGGCAGTCCTCTATCACTAAGCTCCTTACTCTACTGTAGTTTTATAAAGTTGTTGTGAAAAAGGCTTAGCACAGATGTGAGGACATAAAGTTGCCATTGTTGTCGCTGGCTGGGTATCCTGGCACATGCCTGTCATCCCAGCACTTGGGAGACTGTCTCAAAAGACAGAACCGACAACGTTGCTGTTACCGTTGTTCCTGGTACCACTTCTGACATGTCTGGGATGGACCTACCTTTTTCTTTATATGGATTTGTAAGTTTGTGTGGTTACAGTGAAGTCTTACTGGCCTAAGTTATGTGTGTGTCTATCTTTGTGTCTTTGACATTATTTCCCGAACCTTATTTTGGTTTGTTTTTGTTTTTGTACTAGTGATCAAACTCAGGACCTTGAGCTTGCAAGGCAGCTGCAGTGCCACTGAGCTACATCTCTGGCCCTCTAGTCGATTTTTTGAAACAGAATCTAGTACGTACCCAGGCTAGCCTCAGACTCGCAGCACTCCTCCTGCCTCCAACTCCAAACTGCTGGAGTAGAGGTTTGGGCTGGCATGTCTGTCCTGCTTTGTCTTTTGAGAAAGGATCTCATTCTGTAGTTCAAGCTGACCTTCAGTGTAGTATGTAGCTCAGGCTGGTCTCAGTCTTGTAGTGATCTTCCTGCTTCAGCCTCCTGGGTCAACAGCCTGGCTCTGGCTCTTGATTTTTTTTTTAGGTTTTTTGAGACAGGCTCTCGCTTTTGTGGTTCAGGCTGGGCCTGAGCTCAGCCTCAAACTCACATCACAATCCTCCTGCCTCTGCCTCCCGAGTGCTGGGATGACAGGCGTGAGCCACCACGCCCGGCACTGTGGTATGTGGTACTGGTTGTTGCTGCTGGGTGTGAGTCTCAACACCCAGTATTGTTATGTGGTTACCGGGGAATCGAACCCTGGCCCTTGCGCTTGCAAGACAGGCGCCGGAACCACTGAGCTAACTCCCCGGCCCAGCCTGGTTCTTGATTTTAACCTTTCTGGGAAATATTGAAAAATTTTTTAAAGAAACACTGAAGTTTTTTTTTTTTTAAAGAATGCCCTGAAAATCTGCATGTGCCATTGTGTTTATAGATGCTTTATAGATACATTACCCTTAGCTGACTATGTATTCATGTTCCTACTATATTAATAATTTAATGTTTCCTTTCTCAAGAATTCTCTCAAGGAATTTGATGAGGATTTTAAAATGTTTCATTTAATTTAAATGGCAGAAGAGAGCTTTTTTCATTGGGGAAATGGCTCTTCACTTCATTTACAAGCTGTAGTCTTTCTGGCCTAACCATTGTGAAGGTTTCTTGGAGCATTCCACATACACGGAACTGTATGGCTGGTGTGCCATGCCAGCACAGTAATCACTAGTGTTGTGTTTCCCTGTGCGGGAATTCTCCCCGCTGGCCCTGCAGCCTTGCAGGGGGCTCTGTGTGGGTGGTGAGGTGCTGGGCTGGGCTGCACTGAGCTCTGGGTGCAGTTCTTTGCTCTGTGGAGCCATGGCCGGTTACAACTAGCAGTGGGTTAGCAGGAGAAGAAAGCCTAGAAAATGTGTTGTCACCGTGGAACTCTGAATGCCAAAGCTGAAGGCAAGAATTTGCAAGAGAACAATGAGCAGGTCATGTCCAGGAGTAGCTGCTGACCGCTCACCAATTTGTAAAGCCTCTCATGATCTTTAAATGGATGCAAGAAGAAATGTGCTGGACTTTGAGGTGGAAGTTGCCTGCAGAAAAAAATGGAGAGCAGATAAGGAACTTTAAGAGTGAAAAAGCAGTTACCATACTAAATATGGGGAGACTGTGGGAAAAGGAGGACAAGGTGGGTCGCTGTAAGAGGAGTGACACATACACGGAAGGATGTTCCTGGTGCTGGGCATGGTGGTGCACACCTGTCATGCCAGCACTTGGGAGGCTGAGGCAAGACACTTAATTACAGCAAATTCAAAGCCATCCTGGGCTATATAGTGATTTCAGGGGCAGCCAAACCACGTAGTAAGACCCTGTGTGGGGGAAAAAAAAAAAAAAAGGTGTTTCTGAGTAAAATAAGGACATATTACATTGTTTAGAGTACAAGTGAGTCTTGAGTACAGTGGGCCAGAGGGTCGTGCTGGAGAGCGGCACTTCGGCTGCTTTGGAAGCCAAGTAGCCAATGGTGAGACATTTAGCAGGCAGCCATGGGACTGGCCCCTGTAGCACTTAGGGCCTTCAGGAGAATGAGGGTGCAACATAGTCTGGAATATACAGCTGTCTAGTGTTTAAGGGGCTTTGGCTTTTTCCTGGAAAAGTTACGAAGTATTTGGTCTAGACAGTAGACTGCGGGAGAATTGAGCTTTGTGTTGGCGTCCCTGGGAGAGGAACAGAGCCGTCCTTTGAGCAGTGAAGCAGTATGGGCCCTCAGGGCCGTGGTCCTTGGTCATGGTCCCAAGGGCCCTCATCACCTTCCTTGGGGCTGCCCATCACATGAGCATGCCACCCCTATATCCCCGCCATCACTTGCTCGGGGACTGTGTCTTGGGCAACCGTGGGGATTACTCACTGGCCAGCTTGCAGTTTTGGCTGCTAACGAGGGACAGAGGCTGCTGCACAGTGAGACATGGTGATTTCCGGGCAGTGTTTGCTGATTTGTTACAGTGATTCATGTAAGAACATATACTCAGTAGCCAGAAGTACACATCAGGAGCTTCATGTGTTGTGTGAGCCTTTTTTAAAATGGAGAATTGAAGAGTTTTAATTTTTCTTCCAACATTAGCTGGTTCTGAGCCATCCTGTGTTCTCAGCACTATTCAGAGTCTATGCTCTCAAGAGTCCCGTGTTGGGGATTGCTTTGTCAGCTGACTCACTTGCTGTCGGGGTGCAGGACCTGGAGTCCACAGATGCGAAATGCAGCAGCTCCCGGTGCTGCACACTCTGCTCACTGCGAGCGGCCCGGCCCACCACGAGTGCCAGTGTGCCTGTTTGAGTGTTTCCACCTCTATTTTTGGATGCTAAAATTTAATATCAACATTCTTCACTTTTGGATTCACTGCTACTATTTCCAGTTTTGGATCAAGTGCAAATAGTTGTCTTTGTGTGAAATACCACTTCCCTGTGATGGTTGTACGTAGGGATTACACTAGAGCTAATTAATTTTTATATCGCTGTCGCCACTTGAGCAGGTGAAAAGAGGCAGCGTTTAACTTTGAAATAGAAACCTGACTGGAGTGGAGGACTCATGACTGGAATTCTCTGGAGTAGAGAGAGGTAGGGATGGCTGTAGAGGACGGGGGCATGGCCAGCCAAGAACAGAAAGACTACAGGTTGATGGCAGCGAGCAGGAAGTTGTGAAGGATTTTGAACAGAAAGAGAAATGTAGATGATGTTTTTTCTTTTGTTTCTCCAACCCCTGAAGAGGATGAGGCTGGTCGGGCTCACCAGGGTGGCCCTGTGAATGGCGCGTCTGTGTGGCCCCCAGCTTGTCGGCCCAGCGCTATTGTCCTGCTCTGTGTGACAGGAGCAAGAGTCTAGAGTGTGTGGAGGAGTTTCCTCCTCCTGTGCTTGTTTCTCCTGGCTTGTCAGAGAAAAGAGCGCCCATAGTTCCATAATCTAAATTCAGTAGCTGTTTGTGTTTTGTACAATTCTTTCCTAGTGTGTTTTTAAGTGATTTTCCCCTCAATACATTTAAATATATTTAATATGCAATAAAAACTTAAGAATGTATCTTAGACAGTGACTATTCAGTGACCTTAACAGTTGTATGCATCCATCTAGCTATCTCTTTCATGAGGTCTGGGATGCGCCATCACAACACTCCTTCATGCCTGTTCCGCTTTGCTTTTAAAGCGTTTTAAAATCTGTCTGTATATATTTATAAATAAATATGTTTATTTATAGTTTTCACATTATGATGTAAACAGGGTTTTATGTATTTAAATGTCTTTGATAAACTTCATTCTCATTGTTGCCTGATAATCCAGTATGTGGATATACCAGTGTGTTCTTAACCAGTTTCCCATTTAGGGTATTGAAAACATTCTAAATTTCAGCTATTGAAACCAAGGCCACAAAGAGATATTTTGAAGCAATAAAATGATCTGTTGAAAAATTGCTGGGCCAGGGATTTTAGCTCAGTGGTTCCAGTGCATGTCTTAGAAGCACAAGGGCTCAGGTTCAATCTGGTAACCACATACAACAATGCGGGACATGGTGACTGACAGCCACCAGCCATCAGCACCACAAACCACAGTGCTGGGTGTGGTGGCTCATGCGTCAAATCCTAGCACTCTGGAGGCAGAGGCCAGAGGATTGCTGTGAATTCGAGGCTGAGCTCAGAGCCAGCCCGAACTACAGAGTGAGACACTGTCTCAAAAAAAAAAAAAGACAAATTGCTTATACAGGTAAAGTAAGTACAGAAGAGTTGAAGACTACTGCAGTTAAAGATTACTCTACAGGGTTAGAAGAAGAGCAAGTTCATTTAACAAGTGAGAAGTGGAAAGATGCACTTTGTGAGACAATTGGAGTTCGCTAACGTGAAATCGGGCTGAGGAGAATAAATGTGAAGTGTTGGGCTTTCTGTATCTTCCAGAGATAGGAGTTGTGGCTGCTGTGCCTGGAGACTACTCCAGTGGGAGAGTGAGCAGTGTTGAGTGGGCAGCTGCTCACCTTTTCTGACACTTGTGTACTTGTGCACTTGTGCATTGGAAGAAATGGCAGCTCTGAGGCTTTCTGTGCTGTCTGTCTCTTGTGTCCCAAGATTCCGCTCTTCTGAGTGCCACCTCGGTTCACAAACTTAATTTCTGCCAACGTCCTGACTGTAATCCAAACTGGATGAAAACCGAATCTGATCCCCCCGAGGTCAACATGGGACCTAACCCCGAACTCGATGTCACTCTCATCCAGCTTGGCTTTGATCGGAAGCACAGAGTTAAGTCCACACATCGAGGTCCTGCTCAGCTGTGCTGCAGATGAGGCTACAGCTGGTGGATCTGATGCTGCATCCGAGGAGGAAGCAGAGGGGACCCTCGTCTCTGCCTTGGTTAACATCAAAGCAGCTGTTGTTGGTTTTCTTGTTCTACTGGATTCTTTTCCACCCCCAAGGAATTGGTATATTGGACAAGAAGATTAAATTCCTTGAGTTAGCAGAAGTTACTGCAGAATATAAGAAATAACATGCCAAGAGATAATTGTGAACTTTTGAGTAGCGTGCATTGAACATGAGCCTGTGCTTACTTCCTTCATACCTTGAAACCTCACCAATATTACTGCAAAGGAATAAAACCTGAAACAAAGCGGGGAGAGATCTCAAAGCCAACAGTTTAGAAGTGAGACGGTAGATGAATTGTGGTCACCACCTTAGCTGGTCAGAGAACAGCCTCCAGCAGCTCCAGGGAGACGTGTACATCACCAGGTCTTACACTCTTAACTCCACAGAGCTTCAGAAACACACGCCTCGTGAGGAAAAGGTGTGCAAGGTGACACGGGAGATGCAATGCAGTTGGCGGGCTGCACAGCTTGGTGACTGGCCGTTCCTCCTAGGAGGCGGGACTGAGGGGCATTTGAACTTGGGGAGCTCGTACCTTTCTGAAAGCCGTGGGCCACTCTGAATGAGAATATCCTTAGTGTCTTCCGATCTCAGCTCCCCAGTAACGGATAACGGATGGTCTGCAGCCAGGAGGCCGGTGAGTCTTCTGTATAGATGGGTATGGGGCTGCTTTTTACACCCACATCTGGAGTATAACCAGCCCATCATGAGTACCTCTAGTTCACTCATTTTACCTTTCTTGCATTTAATGAATATTTGGATTACTTTGAGTGTGGGACATCCTGCTTCTGTGAGTTTCTTAGACTTGTTGGTGTGAATATCACTGGACATGGTCAGAGCAGTGTGGTACCTTCTTTACCTTTGTTTCTTGTTACCATTGAAATAGTTTTTGTCCTCTCCCATCTTTTTTTTTTTTTTTGAGACAGTCTCTCTATTGTAATTCAAGTGGCCTTGAACTCACTAGGTAGCCCAGGTTGGCCTTGAACTCACAGCAAACTGCCTGTCTTTGTTTCCCAAATGCTAGGATTACAAGCGTGCCTGACACTGATATGTGGTACTGATAGCTGGTGGGTGTGAGTGTCCACGCCTGACACTGTTGTATATCTGTTTACCGGGATCGAACCTAGGCCCTTGCACATGCAAGGCAGGCTCCGGACCACTGAGCTAAATCCCCGGCCCTTTCCTTGCTGCATCTTGGGGCTGTGACTGCCATCTGATGAGGGTGCGCAAGGTCAGGAGAGTGGTACAACGGACAGCTCTTTTCCTTCTCTCAATTTCTGCCTCTGTGAGACCTGCATGATGAAACACTGGCGTGTTCTCTTAGTACAGATTCTCTTAGTTGTCTGGTCTTGACTTCTCGGGACAGATTCCTTTGCTTACACATGGTCGGTGACACCTTCCTCCTGCACCTCTGTTCTAAAGGGTCTAGTTGTCTGCAGAAGTAACCAGTATGTGCTTAAGCTGGTTGTGTGACTCATCACAGTCACCAGCTGAACGATTGCTGTCAGCACTAACGAAAGCAGCAGGGACAGTAGCTGGTAAAACAGATATCTACCAGGGCATTGTGGCCAGGCCTGTCATTGCAGCGCTGGGAGGCTGAGGCAAGAAGACCACATGTCTGAGCCCAGCCAGTACAAGTTAGCTTGAGACCCTGTCTCAGCATAAAAAGGCTGTGCTTGTAACTCAGTGTAAAGATGCTGGGCTCAATCTCACATCAAAAACAGCTTTCCTTTTTTGATCAGTATACATCTTTATGGTGTATAAATATCTAGTAGAAGGAGTTTACCCCCCAAAACCAACAACTTGATAAAGAAAATACAGGTGAAAATGATGGTGTCTTTGTGAGTTAATAAAATAGTGCTTATTCAAGATTTCTGTTCCTTTAATATTTTGAATACTGGCTATATAATTACAGATTGAGTAATATAAGTATTTGAATGTTTTTTTTATGTGTGATTTATGAATAAATGCAACAGTAACATTGTTAAGCTTTTTAATTTTGTCATCCACTTGCCTATTAAGCTGCTTTTTCATCAGGTGTTCCGCTTTGAGAAGTCAGTTGTATTAAAGTTGTTGATGTGTTTCAGAAAGCCTGTTCGTTCTGCTTGGAAATTTGACCACTGTGTGCATCAGTGAGGTTGTGACCACTCACTGTCCTCTAGTATATTTCCTGAGACTATGACGTGTCCCAGGTGCTTCTTTCTTAATCATATGTACTGTGCATTGTCTTTTTTTTAGTGAATGTCGTCCGAGACAGCTTTGCTGTCATTGGTGAAATGCTGAAGGTGTTCACCACCCTACTGTAGAGTGTCAGCCACCTCTGTGGCCGGTGTTCAGTGTTCTTTTGACGCTGCTGCAGGCCCGCGCAACACCATGAGATTGTGTTTGAGTGATAACTTCTGGAAACTCTTGGGCCATAGCTGTAATTGTAGCACCTACCAGTGACAGTCCACAGTGTTTAATCTGAGAATGAAGGAACACCTGTGATCGATTGTCCACAATCTGGACTATCAAAGCTATTTAGCTAAACATCTTCCCCTTAGAATAGACGCTAAGAACATGTCATGTGAGAAAAAGATGTGAGTGATTTCACAAGTTCAGATAGCTTTAAGAGTTGTGTTCTTTCATACAGATGACAGGTTTTAAAAAGACACTTTGAAGTCTGAAGAAACTATAGCAGACTTATCATGATAATTAAAAGACACAGTTTGGCTTTAAACATACATTATAATTAATTAAGCAAGTTACCAGTGAATTAAATTAGGTGCCTGTTTAAAATTCCTGTACCTTTTATTTCCTAACTGAAGCATCAGTGTAAAGGATGGTTTTCTGCTTTTGAGTTTGTGTCCCTTGAGTATATTTGTAAATGCTGTAGGATTTTGTCCCTAATTTTATTTGTTACAAATTATCTCCAAATTAGTTAAAGGGACTGAGGGTCAGGTTTGAGAGTTTTGGCTTTTTTAAATCATTGGGGCTATTAACAGTTTTAAGTTTGGTGTTAGCAAAAGTAATGTGATGTTATGCTTGTTATTTTTATATTAGAAAATTTTGTTAGAATTTTAGTTCTTAGAATTAAATTTTAATAGGAATTCTAGTATTGTATTTGAAGATAGTCTTCTGGGTTCAAGTATCTGATTTAGAGATCTAGGCCTTACATTGTAATGGTCTTTGAAAATGGCACCCATGACAAATGTTGACAAACTGCTATGAGACTAGCCTGTTTTCTCTCCAGATCTAGTCTCACCATATCTGCTTCGTTCACCATCAGTGTTCACACAAGTTGTGTGAAGAGAGTGTGTTTTGGCTCAGCTTTAACTGTGTGTTCAGTAGGTCTCCCTTCTGGTTGTGAAAAC
>PVIR01011566.1:34405-46803 GCA_004026965.1 Petromus typicus
AATCCTCCTGCCTCTGCCTCCCGAGTGCTGGGATGACAGGCGTGAGCCACCACGCCCGGCACTGTGGTATGTGGTACTGGTTGCTGCTGGGTGTGGGTCTCCACACCCAGTATTGTTATGTGGTTACCGGGGAATTGAACCCGGGCCCTTGCGCTTGCAAGACAGGCGCCGGAACCACTGAGCTAACTCCCCGGCCCTGGTTGTGAAAACTTGATGAAGGGAGTCTGGTTTCTTGTCAGTGTATGATGATTATGAAGTGAAAAAATGAGTAAATTGAATGAGAAAACTCAGGGCAAGGTAGAAGTGCAAGAGACATAGCAGCCCCTTGTAATCTGGCGGAATGCTTGAGTAGTCCTTGCTTTCATGGAAACGTGTGCTCTGGAGAAAGTGCATGTGGCTTCGATGCCACCGACTTGTTTCAGTTCCATGCTTGAGTGCTACGTAATCATTTCATAGAGGAAAAAGTGTTGTTGAGGTGATCTAGCTTGTCTCCTTTTATCTAAGAAGTGTGAAACTGGCCACCTAGAAAATCATACTGCAGGGCTCCAAGTGTGACTTGTTACCCCGCAGTCCTGGAGTCCCGGGTTACAGGACGCTCCTGCCATGGCCAAGCCTTCACTGTGAGCACATCTCCCTCAGTGACTCGCACGACTGACCTGTTCCCTCTGGCATTGAGCTCGGCAGGTGGTTAGTGAGCCACTGCGAGGTGCTGGCTGTGCTGCTCTTGTAGTCTCTGTGAGTCCTGTGCTGGTTATTTTTCATTAACAATAGCAATAATAAAATGTCAGTGAAAATCATGATATAAAATTTGTAGTTTCTATGAAGATAAAAGGCTTGGAGTAGTGGGTTATTTTTTTCTATGGTAACTTGAATAATTGTTTAAACATTAATAGTGGTGTTTTGCTATTATAGGTCAAAAGTAACACATTAATTATTTAATCAAAAACTGTTAAAGATCTATTTGAACATTTCTTCCTCTTTTGCTTATCAAGCCATATACTTGGAAACTCTTCAGTGTCCTTTTTCACACTTGGCCAAGACATGAATAAACTATGAAGTATGGATAATAACCAAGAGCCAAAATCCATTTTGGGGAGATAAAAATAAGGAATGTGAGAGAAACAGCAGAGGAAGAGGGGCACCGCGGTGATCGAGGGTGGCGCCTTGGGATAGGTGAGTCAGTACCACAGTGGATAGGACAGATGTCTGGATGAAAGAGTAATAAAAGTGGTAGAAAGGAGGGGCATGGTGGCTCATGCCTGTAATCCCAGCACTCGGGAGGCCAAGGCAGGAGGATTGCTGTGAGTTCAAGGCTGGCCTGGGCTACATAGTGAGCTCATGGCCAGCCTGAACTACAAAGCGAGACCCTGTCTCAAAAAAACAAAATAAAAACCCTAAAAAAACTCCCCAAACCAAAAATAGTAAAAAGAAATAGAGCCCACAGAGGCCAGAGGAGAAAGGGAGAGACAGAGCCAGGTCCATCTTTAGTCTCCTGGTGCAGCAGCAGAGAAGCCTGTCACAGACGTGGCCGCCTTGGACTCCCAGCTGCTGGAGGAGTGGCAGCCCTGCAGAGGGGTGCCCAGGTCTGGAGGTCCTGCTCTCGCGTGGCGGCCTTACCCTGGCTCTCACCCCTCTCCCTCCCAGCCTTGCTTTCTGGGCTCGTGGCTCCCTCGGACATCGGGCCAGCACCCTCCAGCCTGTAGTCTCAATCCAGCGTTCAGTTTTTATTTTGTCTTGCAATGAAAATGAATTAAATTTCCTTGAAGACTTTTTCCTCCACAATGCTAGAATGGATTGAAATGGTCAAAAGAGAAAGCTGTTGATAAACTTGGAAGCTTCTTTTTGTTCATTTTGCTACTCATTTCTGACCCTGGTTGTGTGGGAGTGGTGTTGCTGGTCCCGTTTGCGTAAGCACTCAGCTGCCTTTATTGTTAGTAATCTACACAGCCCGGTCCAGGCATTGGAGTGACTCCAGTGACTGAGAGCAGTCAAACGGAAGCAAGTTTACAGGGTCGCACAGTGGTTTTGATACTCCCTAGAGATTGAGATTCATATGCAAGCTGAGGAGTGCCAGGCCCCTTGGCCCATATAGACCCACATGCAGACTGTCAAAGATTAAGTCAGCGGGTTTATGCATGTATGTGTGTGTTCACTGACTCCAGTGCTGTGCATTGAATCGGGGCCTTCACATTCAGCTACAGCCTCACGGCTTGTTTGATGTTGGAGACATGTCTCAGTAAATTACCCAGGCTGGGCTCAGAGTTGCAGTCCTCTGGCCTTAGCCTCTCTGAGTGCTGGGATTAAAATGTATGACGCCCTACCTTGCAAAATGGTAGGACTTAGAGAAGGGTTGGACAGCCTGATTTGAAGTTTGTGAGCTTAGGCTGGTCTATTTATTTAGTCTTTAATGCCTACATTCTAAAGGCTCTATGAAAGGCTCTTGATTTTTAAATCTGTCTTGGCAGCAACAGTCTGGTAGAACAAATTTAATAGCCCATTTTTATCATGAAATGAAATGTGCAGCTCATACCTGTTAAAGGTTTAGCACCTATTTGCTATACCCTGAGAGGAATAACAACATCTACCTAATTTAGCTTCTATATTTCTGTCTCTTCTGTGTAGCTTTTAATATCTTTTTATCCATTTACATTCTTATCTTTATACTCATACAGCTTTCATTTGCCTTTTATTAGGAAGTTTCTTTGTGCCTCTGTGTAGCTATAGTCTTTAAAGGGACCTATTTTTCATTGTGTTGATGTATATCTGTTGTGTTGAACGCAAAGATTATTTCCAATCTTACACTTTTTGGAGGATGTTTCAAATGGCAGCTTTGAGTAGTTCTTTTGTTCTTAGGTAGATTTTCTAGGGTGGGAGTAACAGTTCCTTCATTCATGACACTTCTTGTGAAGGGCACACTGTGTGCCAGATGGGCGTGGCCACTCTCAGGCAGGTGCGGCTGGCCCTGTGTCCAGGCTGCTGGAAAGCTGCTCGGAACTGCCCAGCCCTCGGGCCGTCTCCTCATTCCTCAGCTGGTGAAGGTTCAGAAGTCAAGTAGGAAAGGGTGGCAGCAGAGGTGAGTCTGGGGAAATGACCGTGTGGAGCCAAGTCACACGTCTCCAGACCCCGGCTGCTTTGTGCTGTTTGTTCCACTTGGCTTTCTGTTAGGGTGGTCAGAGATGAAGACCCAGGTTTAGAACACTGTGTGGTTGTGGACGTCTTAGGAATAATCTAGACTTACTTCCTAGAAAATTTTCAGTTGAAATTTAGTTTAAGTGAAACCATGAGACTCAATTTCATCAGTATACCTAGATGTGACTTTGTGCCGCGTGTATATGAGGGAAACAAATGTGTGGCATATGCTCGAGTGAAAGCGACGATTACGGGAACACACGGTTGCTGCAGCAGGTGGAGGGCGCGGAGTCTGGGTGTCTTCAGGCTCACGTTGAACTCACTGTGTATCCCAGGCTGGCTTTGAGCTCCCGGCAGTCCTGTCTATGCCTCCCAAGCATGGTACCACTCCCAGCTTGAAGACTTCACATTTGAAATGTGCATGTAGTGTCACGGAGACTCAGAGTCCTCAGACAATAAAGAGACCTTTGTCCTCGTAAATTGCAGTGTGACCGACTGGTACAAGAAAAGTCATGGTTGGGTGGTTTTGTAAAAAGTCACTAGTTTTTAACATAATTTCTAATAATCATTAGAAGGGCCAAAAAAAAGATAGAATTGGCGTGCTCTTATTGGCCATAAGAATAGCATTGAGGTATGGTCATTTTTATTTTCCTTTCTGGCCATTTAAGCTGAAGGCTGGTCAGGTGACCTCTCTTTTCTAGAGCACTGTGGAAGCCTGGCTCTTGGTTCCTCGATCGGCCTGTCACTCGGAGCTGGATGCCGCCTGCCTGTTTGCTCAGTGGAGCACGGGGCAGTGAGGTTCACACTTCCGGCCTCGCCTCTGCACTGGCGTCATCTCTCTTCCATGTGGAGCTGGCACTCTTAGGATTTCTTTAGTGTCTTAGGCCCTGGCTCTGCTGCCCTTTACCTGCTGGTTTCACCTCCTCTTCCATCTCCGTTCTGGGTGTGGGCCATCTCCAGATCCTTGGTCCTTCTGCTTCCGCCTCTGGGCTTGGCCTCGAGTCCTGTGGCCAACGTATTGAATCACTGTGTCCTCTGTCCCCACGGTGTCCTCTGCACCTGAGGTCCAGGTTCTTGTATCAGCTACTTTCTAAATCTTGGACAGACCCCTCACTGGGCCTCTGGAGCTCTGCACTAAGTAGAAAGATCCCTGTGCTCTCCCCCAGCCACGTTCATCTTGGAAGTAGCGTCAGTGATCAGACTCATCCTTCATCCTGTCCTTTGCTGCACGAGTCCATCAGCAGCAGGTTCCACCCCTAGAACAAGGTGTTTCTATGTTCTCTGCCACGTTCCTGTCCCAGCCGTCGATCCTGGCTGCACTAGCACCCTTCCAGCTTATCCCCATTGTGTCCCTTCCATGGGTAGCTACTGGCATGATCTTTATAAAGCCACAGTCATTTCCCTGTTTGAGACCTGCCAATGGCTTCCCATCATACTTAAAGAAAATCAAGTCTCCCTTCTGTAGTATACACATGTGAGCTCAGTTTGCATAGCTGGGAAATGGGAATATTGTGACTTGATTTCCATCAGGGTCTCCACAGTGGTTTATATCTCCAGCCTTTTTTTTTTTTTAAACTTTGAGACGCGGTCTCAGTGTTACTAAGTTAACCAAGCAGCATTCAAACGAGTCGTTGGAGTGGTGGGGCATAGGTTTTTATCTGCTTTTATTATCATCCTTTCTCCAGGGCCTGAGCAGTTTGTGTACACGATAGGCACATAATACATACTTGTTGGATGGATAAATACATTTCAGCTTGCTTGAGGCCCCAAAGTTTTTCTCTGTCTTTCAGAGCAGTATATTATAGCACAATATTTTGTGCACTGCAAAAGAAGTCTTGTGAAGGCTCCTGGTACAGCATTTCCTTTCCCTTCCCTTTTCATCTTCTGCACATATTCCCCTCTGAGTTGTTTTAGTCTTCAGATCAGAGAATATCCTTGGGTCACTAGCAGAAGGTAGGTAACTATGTAGGACAAGAAATAGCACAGAAGTGAAAAAGGAACCCTGAGATGGTACTGCTGACAGTCGTTTAAAAATAAGCTTTCTTTCTGATGACTCATTGTCCTATTTCCACAGTCATTGTCACCTTAGGACTACTCTTTGAACAACCAACATTTAATTTGCATATTGTCTTTGGCAAAGAAATGACCAGTTTTTAGTCGTTTAGAGCACAGATCGATCTTACTCTGGGCTTTGTCTGTGAAACGGCTGTGGACAGATGAGGTGTGATTCTAAGGACATTATAAGGCTCTTAAAATATCTTTTCTGATTCATTTTTTGGTGAATGCCTGAAATTTGCCCATTAGTTCAGCCGTAAATTTACAAGCTGTGGATAATCCTGAAAGGGAAATTTGTATTGTTCATTGGCAGTTGTTTCTATCTTAGTGTAAATTCATTAACTAGAAGAAGCAGCTTGAGTGGTAAGTAACCTAGTGTCGGGTCGGATAGGTAGACACCGCGGTGGGGTGGGACGGAGTGAGGAACAGATGACAAGGAGCATCATTCAGGAGGGCAGAAAAGTGCCGCTCTGCTTGGCCAGCTTTACCTGGGGTGGCCCCTGCCTCAGCCCCATCCTCGTGGTACCCCTGGCACTGCCGGGCAGGCTCCCGTTGGCTCGTGGGGTGGCTTGTGTAGAAACAAGGCTTTGGCTCACTACGTTGCTTGTTTGTTTTTAGGTATCTTGCAATATATTCAGAACTCTCCCTCCCAGTGACAGCAATGAATTTGATCCAGAAGAAGATGAACCTACCCTCGAGGCATCGTGGCCCCACCTACAGGTACTCGGAGCTGCCATGCGCACTTGAGGCAGGGTCCGTGGCTCGGGGTGGCTTCCTTGACGGCCTGCAGTCACCCCGAAGTGGGAGCGGAGTGCGTTTCTGGGAGGCTGGTGCTCAGCACTTAGGACTGAAGGGTGGAATCATAAGATGGGTGCAGGGCCTTCCTGAGTCCTGAGGTACTCTCCTGGTGCAGGTGCAGGTGCAGGTGCAGCCAGTGGGCCGCTCTGCGATCCCCCACCAGAGGCCCAGGCAAGAGGACTTCTTTTCACTGATGTCTGTGGCTGTGGTGAGTCTAGAAGGGCAGACGAGCTGGTAATAGCTCGCTCACCAGAAGGAAGCCGAGGAGAAGCTGGGTGAAGACCCATTTTGTTCTTTGCAAAGTGGCCGAGGTATCCATTCCCTGGGGGCCGCTGGGTCAGGCACCGGCACCCTTCCCATCGCAAACTGTCTGTGCCAATTACTCACACGGCCTTGCCCCATACCCAGCTCCTCCTCCCCTTCTGCTGCCTGCTGGAAAGGCCGACATTTCTCAGAAGAATCGATCGCGGAAGCCATGTTTCCATTGCATCGGAATGTCCTTAGAGATGGGGGACACGGAGTGAGGAGGCAGCGGAGGAAGGATGTGACAGCCTCACCCTTCTCCACTCTGGGGCAGAAATTCTCCTGCTCTGCAGGAGTGTGTCTGTGTCCCCGGCTGACCTGAGGGGCGAGAGCCGTGCAGCGGGAGCAGCTCCAACCGGGTATCTAGCTCAGTATCTGAGATGGGTCCTATTGGCGTGGAGACTGAGTAAATTAAATTAGCTGAAACACTGCAGCTGATTTACTGTCTTAGATTGTAGGTTTTTTTTTCTTAAGTGCTAGACATGCTATCTGCAGCCTAGGAAATTTGTCAAATTGTTTGTGCTTTTCATAGGTATACAAAAGTCCCAAACATACTCTTTTGAGTAGGTGGATTTCTTGGCATGTCTAATGTTTAATCTTTGGCACTACTTCATTAAATTGCAGTTTAGTCTGGAAGAAAAAAACTTTAAAAAAAAAAAAAAGGAACTTCCTCAGGAAAGCCTCATGTTTTATGGTGGAACAAACTAGGAGAGAGGTGTCTTCAGGGCGTCAGCCTGTGTCTTCCCTGTAATCCATAGAAGAGCATGGTCACTTTTGCTGTTTGTAGGAGGATTTCAGAGGACTTTGAATCTTCTAACTCATGCTCCGTAATGATATTAATTCCCTCTAAAGTTCAATGCAGTTTAATTCAGTGTTTCTGTTTATTCTTCCTGGACTTAATGACTGTAAGATACAGGACTAGATTAATCTCTGAAGCTATTAAAATAAATGCTGCCATTAAAGGCCTCTAGCTGACACTGTCGTTGCTGCAGGAATACCGACTGTGGGTGTCTCTGAAACCCTGCGCGAAGCTGCACTGGAGCTCAGTTCGGAGACTCACCCCCGGGCAGCATCACAGCTGCTTCAGAGGAGGCCCAGTTTCTTCTGGCCCCTTCTTTAGCTCAGGGGGACATATGACTGGCTAAGGCTGGATCAAATGAAGGAGACTTATTTTTAAAATAGACAATAATAGGAACTCAACAAATTTTCATTTTAATGTATCAAAGCGGTCTCTGTATGGATATTATTTGATCTTTTCTGTTATCTCTCTTAATAGAGTATCTTGTACTCTAACATGGTTATTGTTTATGTATTTTCTGAAATGAAGTCTTTCCAGTAGAACATAATCTTGAAGGATTTTCATTTATTACTAAGGAATTGTTTTTGATGCTTTATACTTGAGACCAAAAAAACAAAACAAAACCCAATAAACAGGAATGTAAAAATTTTTTTGCTGTGCTCCGTAGAGAACTCACTTATGTAGTCTTGAAGAGTCAGTATGCTCCCCTGCTCCTAGTGCCCCTGCCACTCAAAGGAGGTTTTTGATCCCGAGGTAAAATCTGTCTGTCTCTTCAGTGCAGAGCACATTTGTGCTTATTGCGAAGGTCTGACATATTCCACCAAGTCAGTTTAAATTACAACTGCTTACAGGGACCTCAGAGTACTTTGCCAGTCCCTGTGGAAGTCCCGCTGGCCAAGTCTGCTGGAAGCCAACAAACTGCACTCTGGGGGAACCTAGAAAGGGGTGGAACCCACTTGGAAGAGACTATTTGCTTAGGGTTGAAATTCTGTTTTGTCTTTTTTTTTTTTTTTTTTAGACAAGGCCTCACTTTGTAGTTCAGGCTGGCCCTGTGAGCTCAGCCTCCAACTCACATCACAGCAATCCTCCTGCCTCTGCCTCCCGAGTGCTGGGATTATAGGCGCGAGCCACCATGCCCAGCACTGTGGTATGTGGTACTGATTGCTGCTGGGTGTGAGTTTCCATGCCCAGTATTGTATGTGGTTACCGGGGGGAATGAACCTGGGTCCTTGCGCTTGTAAGACAGGCGCCGGAACCACTGAGCTAAATCCCAGGCCTGAAATTCTGTTTTTTAAAACAAAGTGTTGAAAGATTTGTGGAATGAGAGAAGAATAATTCCATGAGTGTGTAAGACTCAGACCAGGAAAACACTATGTGAAACTTGGCAATATCGAGTTTAGTAAGAGAAGTTTTTCTGTATTTAGGAATTTAAAAATGAAAACATAGTTTGACAAACCTGATTTAGTTGTTGCAGTTGAAATCACCAGGTAGCAGTAAGCTGCTGTCGCATGCAGATCCGGGGGCCCTCAGTCTCGACATCCAGGGGATTCGAGATCAGAGCCACTTTGCTGGTGAGGCGGTGCTGTTTCATGCCCCCTTTTCACTGCTCTGGCTGCTGCTTTGCCAGTCCAGTACTGATTGTAAAAGCATTGGTGGTTACAGTTGAAATTGCTCGAAGGATCTGCATGTACCAGGACCCCAGGGGGATGGAATTGCCCTGTACTGTAAACATACACTGCAAACAAATGCGGTTGCTTTGGTGGGAATCTAGGCACGCTGTTCAGCGCCAGTGCATTCCTCACTGCTGCACACTTACACTTCCTAAAGCCTGTTTGCTCAGTAAAAATTACTCAGTTCATTAAGATTTCACCCTCGAGCATACATCTTAAAAAATGTTTTGCATGACAGGACAGTCTGCACAATTCCTGTGGAGTACACACCAAGGAACAGTGGTTACTATTCACAAGACTCTTGTGCTGTGCTAGCTGGGTTTTTTGTTGTTGTTGTTTGTTTTAAATAACAGCATCATTGTTACTTGACAGAACTAACCCATTAACCATGGTTATGAAGACTTCGGTATTTGACAGATATTTTCTCTAAAACAGTCGAGGAAACCAGCTGATAATATTTATTATCACTGGTCCTGTTAGAGCCTTCGAAGCAAAATTTAGAATTAGAATTGTGGAGAGCTTCAGTCTATTTTATATTTGTTTCCTTGAGTGTTACAGCTTCCCAAAATTTAAAGACTTATTTCTGAGTAAAGAATGTGATTTAAAAAGGGAAAGAAAAAGATATTGTGTAAGGAAATGTGTCAACATTTATAAGATTTGTATGACTCAGTGAACCGTATTTTCTCATTGGCGAGTGAGTGATATTAGGAAACCGTCCCTCATGGATAATGGTCCATTAAGAATGCAAGGTGGACCACTCAATTGAGTGCAGTGTGAGGAATTCACTGGGGCAGTTTCAGATTCTGCACTGCAGCTCATTGTTAAGAAAATGACAGCATGCTGAGTTTTAATGTAGTATCAAAGGATACCTCTGAGTATGTGAAAAGACCCTTAAATCACTTTCCTTGTTTTGATCTGCTCGACCTATAGAGGCTTGTTTTTCTTTAGATACTTCAACCAAAACAGTGTATCACAACAGATTGAGTACAGAAGCAGACAAAAATCTGCCTTCTATCCAACCAACCATTAGAGATTTACTAAAATAGAAAACAATGCTTTTCTCATCAGTAACTTTTTGCAAGTTATTTTTCACAGAAATACATCACTTATCTTAACATGTAATACATTTTGTTTTAAAATGAAATACTGTGTACCACTGTCATAAATATCTTTAAATTTCTCAGTCCGTTTCTAATGTACGTGGTAAATTATATATGCAGTGTATAGACACAGTATTTATATCGCATGTAAGTAAGATCTTTGGAAGGGATCCTTGTTAAGGTGTAAGTGTGAGTGAGAGATGAACATAATTGCAAATGCTATTTTAGGCAGTATGACAGTGATTATGTTTACTACACAGTAACTGTGTAAAAGCTGTCATGTGGAATACCACATTTAATTTAGGGATTATCACCTTTATTAAAGTTGAAACAACATTTCAGAGGATTATTATGTTAGAGCTAGTCTTCCAGCCAGTATCTTTTCAGAGTACAAGTTTGAATAATACTGTTTTAAAATATACCAAGACCTAAGTTGCTTTTAACAGATTTATTATCTCTCTTTGTAGAGAGAAAAATGATCCACACTGTTTATCCAAATACTTATTATTTAAGGTTGACTCTTTGCTGATGAGGACATTTTATTATATCAGCATACACTTCTTAGAAGAGTGTAAATTGTCATGAACTTTTTTTTTTTGAGACAGGGTCTTGCTTTGTTTTCTATAGTTCAGGCTGGCTCTGAGCTCAGCCTTGAATGCACAGCAGTCCTCCTGCCTCAGCGTCCCAAGTGCTGGGATTACAAGCGTGAGCCACCATGCTCAGCAGTGTGGTATGTGGTTCTGATTGCTGGTGGATGTGAGTCTCCATGCCCGGCATTGTTGTATGTGGTTACCAGGGATCGAACCCAGGCCCTTGCACTTGCATGGCAGGCGCCAGAACCATTGGGCTAAATATCCTACCCTGTCATAAACTTTTTGAAAAGAAGTTTGGCAGTGAGTGTCAAAAATACTGAATGCTTGTGTGTCTGGATCTAGCAATCCATACTTAGAAAATTTCTTTATTTTTTTTAAGTTTTTTTTGAGACAGGGTCTTGCTTTGTGGTTCAAGCTGGCCCTGAGCTCAGCCTCAAACTCACATCACAGCAATCCTCCTGCCTCTGCCTCCTGATTGCTGGGATGACAGGCATGAGCCACCACGCCCGGCACTGTGGTATGTGGTACTGGTTGCTGCTGGGCATGAGTCTCCATGCCCAGTATGGTATGGGGTCACCGGGGATTGAACCCGGTCCTTGCACTTGCAAGACAGGCGCCGGAACCACTGAGCTAACTCCCAGCTCTACTTAGAAAATTTCTTAGTGAATCTGCAGCCATATGTCCTGAACGAATGTGCCTGATCTTACCTGATCTCGGAAGCTAAGCAGGGTAGGGCCTAGTTAGCACTTGGAAGGGAGATATATTTACTAGTGAGATAATTGAAAAAGTGTACATTGCTGTATGTCTTATGATGCACATTGTGGCATGATTTCAGAGAGAAATAATTGAGAAAAGTTAAATCTCTATACATACAGAATGGTTTAATTATAAATAACTGAATTATTCATTATAAATGTTGTATACTCAGAGCAACTAAGAGTAATGGCCTAATGTTGATTCAGATTCTTTAGTGTATTGTTTAAATGGCAAAGATAGTTTGGCAAAGTATAAAAATATTTATAGTACATTGATATATTGTAGACGGAAGTATATATATTAAAATACTAACAGTGGTTGTCTCTAAATGCTTAGATTATGAGAGGTTTTTGTTGGCTTTGTATGACTGTATTTCCTAATTTTTATTTTTGACAGTTAAACAGTAGCAGCTGAGACATAATAATAATAAGAAAGCCAGATGTAGTGACTCATACCTGTAATCCCAGCACTTGGGAGGCAGAGGCAGGAAGATTGCTGAGTCTGAGGCTGAGTTCAGGACCAGCCTGAACTACAAAGCGAGATCCTGTCTCAAAAAACTTTAAAAAAACAAACAAACAAAAAAAAAACATACTATGGCTCATTGACTGATATTAAAACTCAGTTTCCTAAGCCCTGTCAGTTTTAGTATAATACACTTTATGGTTTTTAGTACTATTATTAGTGAATTATAACTTTAAATTGATGATAATCTCTTTGTTGCAGCTTGTATATGAATTTTTCATACGATTTTTGGAAAGCCAAGAATTCCAACCCAGCATTGCCAAAAAGTACATAGATCAGAAATTTGTATTGCAGGTAAGCAAATTCTTGTGTTTGTTTTTCTTTGTTACGTAGTTGTTAACGTCTCATTTTCTCTTGAGTGTTCAAAAAGCTCTTGCAATGACAGTTGTGTCACCTTGTAAACAGCCCAGTACATAAGTAGTCTTTGTTATTTCCCATTAAATGTAATAAATGCCTCTTTAATTTAATGGTGATAGAAATTAATTACATTTGAAACAGCCAAGAATACTAATGCCCAAATCCCTGTAGTTTTCTTTCTTAAAGTTAATTATAAGGGAATTTCATTCATGTATGAATGTTTATATAGCTTAGAAACATGTTTGCATAAAGATTCTGTTTTTTTTTAAGTTTTTTTTTTTTTTTTTTTTTTTTTTTTTTTTTTTTTTTTTTTTTT
>PVIR01011567.1:0-46852 GCA_004026965.1 Petromus typicus
GTCTGCCTCTCTGCCCCCACGGGGGTTTATTTGATCTCACATTAACCAAGGAGGAGAATGTGAGAAAAGGGGGAAAATGCCCAGGAGGAAGCAGGAGCAGCCCAAGCGCCTTCCCTCACGTAAGTCATCCCTTCTCCTCCTCTCGTGCCATTTTCTCGCCCTCCCTCTCCTCTTTCCCCTCCGCAGCCTCCTCCGTTGTTTTCTGCATTAGTTTAGGGTTACAGAGGTGAAACTGACAAAGACACAGCCCGGGTTACTCCTCGTTTAGGTCTGTGCTGAGGCAGCCATGTTGGTGATGATCAGCCCCGTGCCCTTTCTATTCTCTCTCTTTTTCTTTCTTTCTCTCCCCCCCTCCTCTTTTTCCTTGAGATCGGGCTTGTCCCCCCCCCCGCCGCCTCCTCCCCCTCCTCACTCCGGGCCGCTGGGGGAGGGGGCGCGGGCGGAGGAGGGGAGCCGTGCGGATGCCGGGCTTTCGCGGGGTGGGGGAGGTCGGAGTCTTTAGAAAAGAAAAAAAATTCCTGGCGGCTCCCGGTGCCGGAGGGTGCGGGGTCGGGGCGCGCGGAGGGCCGAGGGCCGTGACATGGCGTTTGGGGGTGTCGGGGCGCGGGCGCGCGGCCGCCTGCCGGGCAGGGGACCCTGGGAGAGGTCCGTCTCCGGCTAAAGGTTGCGGCCGGGGTTGGTCGGCCCCGGAGCCGCCGGCGGCGGGAGCTGGAGGCGGAGGTGGAGGCGGCGGCGGAGGAGGGAGTCGGGGGCGGGCGAGGCGGGAGCGGCCGGAGGGTGTGGGGGGCCCCGCGCACAAACAGGGCGCACACGCGCCGCCGGGCGGCTTCTCCCGCGGCGCCGGGCCGGGCGAGGGGGCGCGCCGGGAGCGGGGGGCGCGGGCGGCCGGGCGGGGGGCGAGGCCGGGCGGCGCGGGCGGATGTGGGGTGCGGGAGCCGAGCCGAGGCGGAGGCAGGAGGCGGGCGGCTCGCGGCGCGAGGTCCCTGCAGAGCGGCGGGGAGGGAGGAGCAGGGCTCCTGGCCGCAATCAAATGCGGGGTCAGTGGGAGCAGACGGAGCCGGCGAGACTCGCCCGGGCTCCCGGACCCCCCCTTCCCGCGAGCCCGAGCAGAGTCCGGGACTAAAGTGCACCGCACCCGGCCCGGCGGCGGCCGCGCTCGCCAGCTGGAGCCACACGCCGCCGGCCGCCGGCCCCCGCCCCTCCTCCACCGCGCCCCCGGCCCTCGCCGCTCGCCCGCGGCTCTGCTTCGCGACACTCTTAACTTTTCCCCCACTCCCTCTCGGCTCCCCGCGCCCCCCCGGCCCCGCTCCGCGCCGCGAGTGTTCCGAGATGCTGCTAAAGCTAAAAGTGAAGGAGAAAGAAGCAACTAAAAATATCCCCCGGGGCCGCCCGGCTCCTTGAATGCAGGGAAGAGGGGGCAGGGGAGAAGGCGTGGGGCGGGGTGACGGAGGAGGGGACGCGGGAGGCGCCGGAGGGAGGAGGGAGGGGTCGGGGAGACGGAGGGTCAATTTCTCCCCGCTCCCCCCTCCGCCGGCGGGTTTGGCGCTGCCGGGAGCCCGATCCTGCAAAACCCGGGCTGGGGGCGGGAGCGGAGCCGGAGCACCGCCCGCCCGGCCGGGTGTCAGGCCGACGTGGTCGGTCACCTGAAGTTCACGGAGGGTGGGGGAAGGGTTAAGGTTATGGTGTCTCGGGCTCGGGTGTGTGTGTGTGTGTGCGCGCGCGCGCGTGTGCGTTTCCGCTGCAGACAGGCGAACGATCGATCTCCCCTTCGCGAGCCCTCGGCGGCGGCGCCTGCCCGGGGGACCCGGAGAGGGGAGCGGGCTGCCCCTGCCGTTCGGTGCCGCCGAGCCGCGGCCGGAGTGGCGAGCAAGGGCACTTGCGCAGCGGTCCGCTCCGCAAACATTCCTCTTTCTTTCCCTTTCCCGGTACGCAGGGAGTCGACGCACAGGGCTCGGGTTGTGCTTTTTTTCCCCTTCCTTAAAAAATAAAAAAAAAATAAAAATGCCCCTGTGCAGTCCTTTCTTCGCCTGCCCGCTAGAGGTTCTGGGGATCATATCACATATGTAATATATATGCACATAAAATCACTCGCAGGCGCTGCGAGTGTAGGAAATTCTGCGCGAGGAGGAGGCGACGAGGCGGGGAGGGCGAGCGGGAGGCTCCGCGCTGCGATTCACAGAAAAGTGGCGGCGGTCGGTGGGGAGCGCGCGTGCACATGGCCGGCCGGGGTGCCCGGTCCCTCGGGGTGCGGCCCGGCCCGGAGGCCCCGGCGGGCTGGCGGGGGGCGGGGGCTCGCCCTGCTCGGACAAAATGGGCTTCAGTGTTCTCTGCGAACTTGCCCTTAGATGGCAACTTTGGGAGCTGATGAGCTAGTGTGCGAAACCCCGGGCGGTGAGGTTCTGTGGTCATTTTCCTTTCTTCTCTTCTCCCCCTGCTTAAAAAAAAAAAAAAAAAAAAATGTTGGCGGGGTGAGAGGGAGGGTGGGAGAGAAGGGATTTATCTGTTCTGTTCGGCAGTGACGGAGACGGAACGCCGTCCCTCCCCTTGTGCGGCGCAGCCGGGCAGCTGCAGCCTGCCCTGCCGGTGACCTTGACCCTGACCTCGCGCGACTACCCTCTGTCTGAGAGGAAATTCAGGCTCCATTTTAGCTCGGGTGCCTGGTGGGCCTCTCCTGTGCGTCCGTGCCTAGTGACTAAGTTGTCTTTTAAAGAGTGGGATCTCATCTTGTGCTCTTAATTGAATACTGTTATCTACTACTTTAAAAAAAAGATCGCCTCCCTTTTGCATTCACAGAAAACCACTTTTACCAAAGTAAGAAGCAGTTACCCAGTTACCCTTTGGAGACACCGTAAATGTCCCTCCATTTTTTTTTTTTAAGGGAAGCCTTAATTGGCAAAGCTTTCCCACTTACCTGTGCATCAAATGGGTTTTTGTGGATATGTTCTGCCTGTTGTGAGCGGGGCTCACACATGTTTTCTAAACTGTTTCCATTTGGACTAATTTTAGGGGCAGTGGTGTATTTTGCAATTCAGTCTCAGTAACAGCGCTTGTTAAGTGAGTCGGAGAAACTTGCCAGTGGTGTCTATGTGTAATAAATATTGACTCGGGTAAAAATTAGCGTTAACTTCTACTTAATGTAGAATACAATTGCAGTCTTAAATCCCAGTTATAATGGTACATTCTTGCTTGTTTATATGTAAGAGAAGGTTTTTTTTTTTTTTCTGTCCCTGGAGAACTGTGTTCTGTCACAGTTAAAATATAATTCGGGATCAGAGATACCTGACAGAAGCTGTCCCAGGGTTTTAAGAAGTTATATGGGGGCCGACGGAAAGGTTGGGCCTGTAAAACAGGAACGGTGTATAGAATATTGGAGACAGGAAAAGGAGAATGAGCGAGAGTGAACTGGTTTTAAAGTCCAGGAGATGTCCTGAATAAATACAACAGTGGTTAAAGCTACTATTCATATGTTGCCTTAAGAAGCCATAGAACCTGTAAACATTTAAGGAGTGCAAATTACAGTGCACAGAAAAAAGAAAAGCCAGAGCTGAATCCATAAAAAATTCGAAATGCTATTCTCTTTCTCATAGGTTCCTCTTTGCCTCCACAGCCCCCCACCAACACCACCACTAAAGATTTTAAAGCATAAATCGTTGCTTCTTATGAACCTTTTCTCTGTGTTAAGTCTGTTTCTCTTATTAAATATAATACTAGCCAGGTACATCCTGGGTCTGCAGAGTTCACAATCTTCCCCTCCACAGTGTAGACCTGGGGAAACTGGAAGTCCCATCCTCGAGTGGATTAGTCCTGGAAATCCAGACTAGCACTTGGTATTATCTGATACCAAGTCTGGGGTGAGCCTCAGCCCCTGGCACGGAGTCCCCGCAATTCCCCAGGCTGGGCTCCGGCCTGCTAAGGTTTCCTAGCTCCTTCTATTCAGCTAGACACCCATGGGACCGCTGAGAACCGAATTAGCTCTGGAGATGGGCAAGCCTTTAACCTGACACTACTAACCTAAGCTTTGGGTTTCTGATTTAAAATTCCACACAGTCATTTCCTCCTGGGCCTCTGAAGGGGTGTGTGTATGTGTGTGTGTGTGTGTGTGTGTGAGTGTGTTAGTTTTACAGGGATCTCATGCATATGCAAGGAGAAATAAATGGCCTGTCTTATAGAGTTGAATGTAAACCTATAGTTTACAGCTCCTAAAGAACTTCTGTATTGACTTTTGGAGATAACCGCCAGCAAAAGTATTAAACCTACATTATTTTTGAGGAGAGGTCTTACAATTATTATTCCTAGTAAACTCTTGTCTTTCTTAGCTTAGAGCAATAGCAATCATTTGAGGGTTTAAGTACGGCTGTGGTCATGTTGATACCTCTTTTACACAAGTTTTTTGCTAGAGTTATGTTCAATAAAATATTTTAGAGGTCCTTTGAGCTATCCCATGTGCCCATCTGTAGCAGCGCCCATCCAAACTACCTAAGGATGTTTGTCAGGCCAAGAAAGAGGAAGAGAGAAACTAATTGTGTGGCAGTTAACTAGGCATAGGTCTAGACATTTTGTAGAGATGATTACATTTGGGATCACAAATGGGAGAGGGAGAAGATAAGAAAGAACTTCCTTGTGTACTACATGTGTAAATCCTTTTACCCATGGTGATTAGCACTTTAAGAGTTCTTCATTAGCATCAGCTTAACCCTAAATTTGTTGGAGTTTAGATCATGTTGTATTTATCATTGGAAATTTGGCTGATGCATATTCCTGAGGAGGAGCTCTAAGGTCATTGATAAAACAGTTAAACAGTTGTTTTATTATTCCAGTTTTTTTTTTTTTAACTGTTTACTCAGTTGTGGGTCAAGACCAGAACAAGCTATTGTGTTATTAGGACAACTTTGAAAAAAATCCTCTTTTTTGCTATGTAGTAAAATTGAGGACCAAAATGACTGAAAAGCACGCAGAATCACTCATTAGAAAAATTTTTCAAGTGTTTTACATCTAATGAACAAGAAGAAGTAGAAGACTGAGTGAATTCTTTCCTCTTGTTTCTTCTTACTGATTTTTGCAGTACCCAAGCAATACTTCCTGACCAATCAGAGCAGGAACCACACTGGGAAATTTTTCAGTCTAAAGCAGCAAAATATTTCACTGCTCTTGTCCGTCAGGGCTAATGATCCTAGGGTGTGACAAAGCTGCAGTCTAGGTTGCTACTGGGTAATGTGGCCTGGCTGTTCTTGGACAAGAATGTCCTCGTATTCCTAATACAGAAAGGAGGGAGGTGCTGAGTTTTTCCTGTTAAAGTAAGGAAGATAGCTCAAAAAAATCACCTTCCTGCTAATGCTTCAAAATAGTTTCTAATACAAAAATTGATTTTTAATTTATCTATGTGCCGCCATGCCCCTCTGGAGATGACACCGCTGGCGTGAGTTGACAAGTCTCTGCACAAAGTGTTAATAAATCATGCTAGAGAAGCCTAAATTGGACAGCTTTCGGCGAGTGTTGGAGCTTGCTGTGCATTTGGCATTTTAGAGTCTTTGAATGGCCGCTGTTAGGAGAGTTCCAGGGGAGGTGTAGAAATCTCTGTTTTGGGAGGCTTGCAAAATTAGGTAGGCATGGGAGCGTGTGTTGGTAGAATAACCAGGCAGACTTCTCTGGGGGTCAAAGGCTGGTTTAAAATACAGGGAGTCCTACTAATACCAGCATGTTCTTGTGGGAAAAGCCAAATTAGAACAAGATGGGCTGGATTAATAAAACTGCACAGCAACCCCAGTAGTTGGGGTTCATATCATGTTTGGATGAGGTGGTTTCACAAAAGAGAAAAATTCTCATTCAGGTCATTCACTAATTCATTTAGATGTAAATATCTTTAGACTCAAAAATATCACCTGATGAGCAGGACTTTAATCCAGTTAGGCTGGTTAAGTAATTTATCAAATAGAAATATATTGCTCACAGTTTTGGAGGCTGGCAAGTCCCAGGTCAAAGTGACTGTAGGTTCAGTGTCTGGTGAGGGCTCCGTGTCTGCTGCAACTTGGCACCTTCCCACCAGCGCCTCCTCGGGGGAGGAAGCAGCTCTGGAGCTTTGGGAACTCTCTTCTCAAGGTACTCATCTGAGCCTTCCAGGTTCTGTTTTGGTGACTTGATGACCTCTCAGAGGCAGCACCTATGCACACTGTCCCTTGGTGAATGGTGCTTCGACATGACATATGAACTTTGGGGGAGACAGGTATTCAGATCACGGTGAAAGAGCAGTATGAAGGGAATGGCAGAGGGTCCACGTCAGATCTGTGCTGCTCAGGTGCCTGACACTGGTCACTCGTGCCCTGTGTAGAAGGTACAGGGCATCCGTCATATTCCTCTGATTAGGTTAATACATCTGTCGGCTCTCGCTCCAGTTGCCGGGTCCTCCTCTGTTCTTCATTTTGAAGCATCTATTGGAGTTTTAAAACAGGAGAGGGAAAAACAAACAGAGCAGGCCAGCGCTGATCTCTCCACTCGAGTGATATATTAGTAATTTTCTATAATTTAATCAGACTGGTTGCAGCACGAGATAATGAGAATATGACCTCCAGAATAGGACTATTGGGTGTGTTTAAGGATTTCTAGCATAAGGTTTTACAAAATTGGGGACTTTGGGGTGAAGAGATAGATTTTAGGGTTTTCTCTTATTAGAAAAGAATCTAGTCCAGGTCTGGTTCTGGTAAGATGAGTGACTTGTGTTTCTTCTGATTTCATTCCTGTTATGATTTTAGTTAATGGACTTGGAGAATATCATTCTAGGAGGACAGTCTGTGAATGAGGATGGCCTCGTCTGATGTGCTCTTCCGTCTTGCGCTTTGGCAAGGGTGGCTCCATAATCGGTACAGCACTGTGTAGGGTGAAGTGTACCAAACGGATGAGTTATTATGTCACAAAATAATGTGTGAAAGAGACCATCAGAGTAGCTACAGATACTCAATGGACTGAGGTTTCTGAGACGCCTTCTCCCTTCTGTGTGTGAGCAGGTATTGTGTTTCTGTCCTCTCTGTAAGTTGTATTTTTTATGATATTGGAGAATAGTGTGTGACTAGGTGCAGAAGCAGGGACCTGTCGGATGATGCTTATCATTCCCCAGGGACCCACGTTGGATGGAATTGCTACAGTTACAGGGAAATTTCATAAATTACAGTCAGACTTTAGTTTGATACCAACCTTAGACAACATGCATACATATCACTGTTTATTTTGTGTCAGCTGCAGTGTATGAACACAGACATACACAGAGGCTGTGCTACAGCTAACTTTATAAGATGGACTTTCATACATGCCCAGGATTGGTGTCTGAATGAGGCTTTTCGGCAACTCTGCTGTCCACAGCCTGACCAAGGATTGTATTAAATGCAGTGAATGTCTTTAAAAGGGATATTTTTCCAATTGTTCGTTCTTGTATTTTTTTTAAAAGCCTCTACCACTGAAATTTGTCACTATAGTTCTTTTTTTTGAGACAGGGTCTTGCTTTGTAGTTCAGGCTGGCCCTCAGCTCAGCCTCCAACTCACATCACAGCAGTCCTCCTGCCTGTGCTTCCCGAGTGCTGGGATTACAGGTGTGAGCCACCACGCCCGGCACTGTGGTATGTGGTACTGATTGCTGCTGAGCGTGAGTTTCCACACCCAGTATGGTATGTGGTTACTGGGGTTCAAACCTGGGCCCTTGCACTTGCAAGACAGGTGCTGGAACTACCGAGCTAAATCCAAGTCCCTGTCACTATAGTTCTTAAATGGCCAGATCCTCTTTACTTTTGCTTTTAAGAAAATCCAGCACTGGAGGTATGGCTAAGTAGTGTGGGCTGGCATGCTCACTTTCCAGCGCGACTATCTCACACACACAAAGACACAGACACACAGATATACACACACAGACACACACAGACACACACACAGACACACACACACACACACACACACACACACACACACACACACACAGACACACACACACACTCTAATCCAAACTGAGAGCCAGGTTTTATTTACCAGCAAGAAATAAACACATAAACCATCTTGGAGCCCGGAAAAGGAAACCCTGAAATAACCTGTCCCTTTGATAATTTCTTCATGTAATAATTTCTTCATGGGTTAGAAAGGTGGTTAGATGCCATTAGAAGCGTGGTATGAAGGAAGAAAGAAAAGGGGTGAGAGAGTTGTGCGTCTCAGGTTGAACTGTTTTGAGTGTTCTGAAGAAGTAGGCCTTCAAAGAGGACTGAAGAAGGCCAGGTGAGAAGATCTTTTACATGATTGATCAGCAGCTCTCTACTTATCTGAGCTTTTGAAAAAAGCTACTGTACTTGTGGCAGGTGATAGATTTTTCTCAGCTTATGTGGCGCTAACGCTGGGGGTCATCTCATGGTGCATTTTAGAAAGCTTTCTTTGTTTTTATAACGAGAGGAAGAAAATATGTGTGACTTCAGTCTCTTTGCACTTTGCTCTATATGGTGCAAGTAGAATTAAAACAGCGTATGTGCTTTTAAAGTTCACCGAGTGATGATCAAGTGCGCAGACTCTGTGATGGGCTGTGCAGACCCCAGCCCTGGCACTGGCTGGCTGTTAGACGTTGGACAGATTACTCAAGTTCTCTGTCCTCCTCCAGTTTCCTCATCTTTGAATCACATATCATAGTGTTATTGTAAGGATTAATTGAATGCATATATAAGTGGAACTATATGCATCAATAAAAATCATGCATAATTAGTGCATGCTACTTAAGGGTTCACTAAGTGTACTTATTAATAAGCGTGCACATAATTTATTTGCTTAGATTGTGATTAGATTATAGGAATTTTTGACTTGGAGCTTTTTGGTGGGTTTCTATGTTTTTAATTTTTATTTTTCTATAGATCTCATTAGTGTGATGAGTGATACTATGATTTGGTAAAATTCTTTTATAAGACAATTATGGTAGGACTTGAGTATTACTTGTTTGCTAGACTAAGAACATTATATTAGGCTTTTGTTATAGGAAAGTGTTTCTTTGTTTATGTGATCTGGTCAGAATTATATCTAAGTTGTGTAATAATCACGTGATTTACAGTTGGATCTTACTGTAAAGTTAGGATAGTAAACACTCCTATAGTGATATACAGTGAGCCTGAGACAAGAGAATAAGAGTATAATAAAGGCTTATTTCTTTATTCCTTTATTCAACAGGCAGTCCACTGATTAAAATAGCTGAGGGGAAATTGATTCCCTGAGTTTTCCATATGTTATATAGGCCATAGTTCAGATTTTGTACAGCAAGAAGAAGAAGCAAGGTCTGTTGTTTTTAATCACAGGGAAACAGTCCAAGAGAGCATATTCAGTGACTCTCAATTCAAGGACTGAGGTGGGCGAGCCGGAGATCGTACCAGGGGTCACAGGCTGGTGCCGTACTGATGGATTTTGCTCCACATACATAGGTATGTTTAAAAAAACCCTTGAGACAATGTTATGAGAAATTGGAGATCTTGAATAACAATCCAAATATTCAGCTTTTTTTGAAAACTTGGAAGAGCCAGCAGCGCTGGGCCCACCTCCTCACATGGCAGCAATCTGCTGCAGTCGGTGACGGCTGTCTCCCTTTCGCAGGCATGTGCTCCTCAGTCTGTCACATTCCTACTGCTCGGCCACCGTGTCCCCATATGCGTACCCACCTGCCCACCTTCCCTAGATGACTCTCCTCCTAGTCCCTGCAGGTGTTTGGATTAGAAACTCTTCCACACTGTCAAATATGCCCTGAGTTTTCAGTTCATCAGAGTCAGGAATTGTGGACCACACTCGAGAGAGGCGTCACGAACCTGTACGAGGGACGGATTTGCATCCTGGCTGTGCTGCATGTTAGTTGTGGCATTAGCAAGTGCCTCCTATTCTCTGCGTGTTTTTCTCATATATAAAGTGGAATGGGGGAATGTTTTAGAGTCTGGAAGCTGAGTTCACAAAGGTTGGTAGTTAGATACGTGCACTTAGAGCGTGCAGAGTAAATGTTGGTCGTGATGATGTATCTGAGGCATAGACTCACTTAAATTGAAGACCATCAGAGTAGCGCTTTTGCTGTATTGTGTAATTACTCAAGAACAGTCTTACTGCTCTTTAGCTTCTGATCACCATTAAGCCAGCGACTAGTTCTTAACCCTGGCCATGTTTGAATCACTTGTGAGATTTAAAAAAAAATACAAACCCCAGTTGAGACTTCATTTCTGTTGGCCCAGGGTGGAGCCTGCGACTAGACATTTTTGTAGAGCTCCCCGGGTGATATAAATGGTAACCAGGGCTGAGCATTCCTGAACTAACCCGAACTCCCACTCTGGGGTGATGTCATTTTGGCCAAGAATAAAGGACTTGTGATGCTGGGCCCGGACAGCTTATTGATGATTTCTTGTGGATCTTACACCCTAAAATTAGCTCATGGATTTGTGTAATTGGCTCCAACTTCTCCAAGCTAGAAATCAAAAGCTTAGGCTCAGGTCTTCTCCTGTACATTCATTCCTTCCCCTAGCAGAGACAATGGTTTTCTCCATAATCTCCTGTCACCCAGGTTTCTCTCGGGCTCTGTGACCTTTAACAAATCTCTTAACCTCTCTGTGGTTTAAGTAGCCCTTTCTTGTAAACTGGGTAATAGTATGTTCCTCTCATTATATAGTCTGTGTTACAGTTGCTAAAGTGCTTTCACTGCCTGGAAGGCTGACAGGGCAGAGCTAGTTCTCCTTAATGGTGAGAAGTAGAAGTTGAGCCACAGAGAAGAAATAGCTAGAAATCATCAGCCTCAGCACGGCCACAGGTGGACGCATCTGGTGGTTTCTCCATGACCAGCCCTGCTGTGGTGTGTGTGACGTCACCAATGCTCCCCACGAGGGGTCCACGCTAGGATACCCTCAGCCCTGCTGAGAGACCCTTCCTGCAGGAGGACCCTTTAGGTGCTGGTGGAACGTGTTGGCTCTGATTTGTGACGATTTTGCTGCCAGTGTCATCCATCTCTTTCCAAATTTCAAGATCTGCAGTTTTGACCTTAGACTAAGCAGAGGGTAATAGAACAGACTCACATAGGGTGACACTTTCCGTAGACTGAGACGTGTGCTCCAAATGGCCAGCGCTGTTCTCTGGAATGGCCTAGAATTAGGCATCTAATCTGCTCTTGTTTGGCTTTTCAGAGCATGAAACACAGCTGTATTTGGGAGGAAACAGCGTGGGAGAGACCCTGCGCTCCAGGAAATGTTCCTGAAACGTGCCCTATGATTTCTCCCTTCTAGGGGAAAGCAAACCTCAAATAAGAAGTTACTGAGTTTTAATCTGACCTTAAGGAAGAGAGAAATCGAATTGTAGTCAGCTGCTTTCTGACATTTATGGGAAGAGAGAAATTTTACAATCTCATAGTGAGGTTGGGGCTGGCGAGACTACTGGGTTGTACTTGCCCCTCATGCAACATTTGCTCTTAAGTCATTGTGAGAAAATAAATACAAAGGAGAGGAAAAGGCACAAGTGGTTTAAATAAGAGTTAAATGTTTTCCACCAGGCTGGGGCTGTAGAGATCTTTAATAAGATGCACTGTTGATTTAAAAACATGAAATGAAGTAGATACCCTGTGTATGAAGGAGCTGCTCAAACACCTGTCAGGGTGACTTCCTGGTGACTTTTAGTAATTTGGGATAAGATAGGGAAAAGAAGGGTTAACTTATTTTTAATAATCTTTATTGGCTTTTAATGACAGTAGCACATAGCTTAGTGTAAATAATTAAAGCTCTGTATAAATGTTTAAAATGAAAAAGTATTCTTATCCCAATTTCCAGACCCAGAGATAACTACTATAATCAACAAGTAATATTTAAAATTCAGCTTTTATTTGAAATATAGATGCATTGCAGCAGTTGGCTAATGTAATTTAAAATACTGAATTCAGAACAAGGGTGGTAACATTTTCATAAGCAGATGAGATCACATCTTTAATACTGAGTTCCGGAGTGGATGTTCCATTTTAAAGGGGGAAATTGATAAACTGCTCAACAGAAGGGAGGCAACTAAAATGTGGTAGGCTCTGGAGATTGGAGATCACCCTGCAGGAATTAATTATGGAGGCAATTGGGAGTGTTTAATTTGAAGAGAAGAATGGGGGTGGATAAAAATTGTGCATGGTGTCTACACTCAAAAATAGGAAATTCTGTCAAGTGAAACAGAGGGAGTAACTTCCTGGGAGTTGTCATTCATCATCAATTGTCAGCTTTTCATGATAACTGATATTTTATTCCTGTACTCATTCATTCATTACACCAATATAACTGAGTGTGTGTGTCAGGGCCTGTGGATTTGTAGAGCCGAGCCGAGTGTGGTCGCTGCTCTCAGGAGACAAGTGGGCAGAGAAAGAGATGAAAGCAAATTCAGCTTGAAAAAATACTTTTCATAGATGTACGAAATGCTCAGCAGAAAACAGAAGCAAGGTCTAATAGGATAGAAGTCACAAGGAAGATTATTTTGATTTGGAAAGGACCTGTTGAACAATAACAACAGCAATCAAAAAATTGTTCTGAAATGAAAGACAAGATCGTGTGTTTATAAAGAATCTCGCTCAGCCACCTCTTGGGTGATTTTCTAAAGATTTCCAGTAATGCAGAGTAAGACGGGGAGGGAAGTGTTGAGTTCTAAAATTGTTTAATATTATGAAAAGTAATTGTATAAAGCAAGTGCTGCTTTGCTTAATTTCTATTATAAAATTGAAACTCTTTGGGGGAACTTCTTTCAGTGCACTGTGTTGAAAATCCTCTCTTGAGAACTGTCGTGGTGCATGTGGTACAGCATAACTGTGGTTCCTTGCTTTTTAATGAAATTTTAAGTATATGGACCTGTTCACAGAAGTTCTGTGGAATGCCGTCTCCGCCAATAATGCCTTCAGCTGTTGACACAAGACAATCATGGAAAGATAAGTACAAATGCATATGCTAAGAAGTATGCGATGGGATGAATTCAATGCAGAAATGTTTGTGGAAATGTAGAATAAGAGTTATAGGCAAACGTTTTGTGGAGGAATGACATCCCACGCATCCTTAAGGAAGGAGTAGATGTAGATGTTGAGAAGAGTGAGACTTTCCCAAGAAATGAATCCCAAGGTTGAGTAGACCAGAAGCAGGTAGAGCCGTTAAAAGAAGAGAGATTTGCTGAACCAGAGGCACCATTCTAGAAAAGTGGAGAAGGCAGGAAAAGCGTGGCAAGGCTGGCCTAAGTGAGAAGAAGCTGTGATTGCTAACTAGAGAGTTTTGGGTGCAACTTGAAAGTCTGCTGTACAGTGTATAGTTTCTCTCACTGTGAAGAAAAATGGAGAGGGGGGATAATGGCCTAAAGGAAGAGATCGCCTCTGCAAGTAGAGGGACTTCAGTTGAAAAACTTACAAAACTAGGGTGAGTGGCAGAGGCTGGTGGGAGAGCCCTGTCTGATACTCTTCTCAGTGTTTGTGCTGTGGAGATCCTCCTACCTCTGGGTCATGCCCTCTCTTCTTGCCTCCTCCTCCTCAGTTCATTGCCAGGGAATGGGCCAATGAAACACCTCCCCTTAAAGACCACAAAATATGCGCCCTTCACAAGAAATAATACATCTAAGTTATGTAATGAAACATAGTGATAAACCAAACGTGTAAACCCAAAACCTAGCCTGCCAAGTTTCATCACTCTTAAACTTGAGTGTGATGTATTCTACTTGTCCTGTTATCCTAAATTTTCTGTTTACTATCCCCTTTGCATTTTCTCCATAACTTTACTGTGCATTAGTTACTTTTGCTCATCTTTGAAATTGATAAAAGTGGGAGCATACAGTATGCCTTCTGTACCTTGGTTTCCATTCAGCTGTTGTCTAAGATTGACTGTTGGCGTGTGTAGCTGAGCGGCGCTCATTTCACTACGCTCTATCCAGTAGAGCCCTGTAGACGCAGTACAGGGAGTCTGCTTTGTTTCCACTTGGTGCTGTTAGAAACAGTGCTACTATAAACATACATGTTCATGCCACTTTGGCATTAGTGTTAATTTGTCTACGATATAGATTCTCATCCCTTTTAGTCTCAGGGCTCCTCTTTCAAGATCCCTGGACTTTCCTGAGAACCCTAGAGATCTTTGTATATTCATTGTTATAGTAGAGATTAAAATGGAGGAATTAAACATCTTCATCATTAAAATAGTGTTTTTAATCCATTACATGTTAATTAGGCCTACCATATTTTTAATGAAAATTATGGTTTTTCCAAAACCATTTAATGAGAAGAGTGATATTGATTTTATGTTTTTGTAAATTGACAGTGCTTGGCTTAATGGAAGGTAACTAACTAGGTTCTATTATCTGCTGCTATATACTCAGACTACTGCAACAGGTCTAAAACAGGGTAAATGAAGAAAATCTGGCTTCCATTAGATGTAATAGTCCTTTCAGATAATTGTGAATATTCTTTGAACTACATCAAGACTCAAAAAAAGATCGTTTCATAAAGATTAGTTGCAATGCTGAGTCAAAACAGTTCAATGAACTTTTCGTATTCTGTTACACTGAAATCTGCTGGGCGGTCTTGTCATTAATGCATGAATCATCGTGCAAATAAGATTAGCGCTGGACACTTGCACAATATTAATTGCCTCAGTTATGTCTACGTATTTCATTATACAATATACAAATATTAATATCATAGGACTATTCTTTGCAAAGTCTTTAAGGACATTATTGGGAAGCTCTCAAGTTCACAAGTCTTCTGAAATTTTAATGATTGCTTGAAAACAGTCGAGTTTTCCTTAAAGTATCAGCTTTATTTGGAATAATATGTCAAAGACTCGCATTTGACCATAATTTGTCAGTGATTCTTTCAATTAAACGTGATGTTGCGTGAAAGTGGCTCATTCAGCTCCAAATCAAACAAGTCACTCATGTCCTTTTCTTCGCTGTAGCAGAAATGTGTATGTATGTATTTGGTTACCTGTATCATTACAAAGATGCTTACTTGTGTGTTAATCTTTAGTAGAATTAGTAAGTTTTACTGCTTCGTCAAAGACACTATTATTATTAATTATTTTGTCATACTGGAAATTGAACGTAGGGCTTTCACACTGTGCTTCTGTCGAGAGGGTTGATGATGATGTTTTTAAAAATACTGAGATTATCTTACTCAGACCCCAAGGTAAGACTCAAACTTGTGATCCTTCTGCTGTGGTTTCATAGTACATTGAAGTACTGATATTTTAAAGTGAAACTAGCAGGCTTTTAAAAATTTTAGTTTTGCTTTTGAGTTTTTGTGTTAATTTCTTTTTGTTGTTGTTGTTGTTTTTTAAACTGTATATTACAGTGAAGAATACAAAGTTTACTGGTATGGTTTGTTGCTACTGGCTTGATCTAAAGTAAAATACCGAAAGTTTTGCCTGCCATTACTTTTGTACTGGTAAAAATGTCAAAGGAGTGAAAAGGGCAAATGGTATCAGACTGTTACTGTGGCAACAACTTTGATCTAGAAGGTCTCGAAAAGGGCCTTAGAGAACTTTGAAATCCATAGACCATACTTTGAGAACTACTACTCGAAGGTGTCTTCGCAGAAATAAATGAAAATGTCTGTCCTTCTGCTTTACTAGATAAGGACATGCAGCACTTTGTGAAATTTTTTTTTTTTTTTTTTTTTTTGAGACAGTCTCACTTTCTAGTTCAAGCTGGCCCGGAACTCATTGTGTAGCCCAGGCGAGCCTTGAACTCACAGCAATCCTCCTGCCTCTGCCTCCTGAGTGCTGAGATTACAGGTCTGAGCCACCGCACCCGGCATTATGGTATGTGGTTATCAGTGCTGGGTTTGAAGGAGTGAACCATCACACCCAACATTGTGGTATGTGGATACTAGGGATTGAACTCTTGCCCTTGCACTTGCCAGGCAAACAGCGGAACCACTGAGCTAAATCCCTGGCCCAGCACTATGTGAATATTTTCACTAAAGACCCCAAAAGACATAGACCCTAAAGATAAGGAACCTTTACCTCACAAGAGTTATCACAGCTTCTTTGAGATTTCTCCTAAATACCTTTGGGTTGTCTTGTTCTATTTACAAATTTGAATGAAAATATACTTTTCACCCTGTTTCTGTTAACTTAATGCTTTAAATAAATTCATCAGTTAAATTACCCTTCTTGTATATAAATGTGTATATAACACTGTTGGTCCATGAAGATGTGCCATGTTTATCCAATAGCTTCCTGGTTCTTTATTGGGGGAGAACACACGGGTCCCACCATGCTGTACTTGGAGATCATCTAGTTGTATATAAGGGACGGCTGAGGTTTCACTCCTGGGAAGTAAGAGTATTGCTGGTTTTCTTATGTTTTCTCTTTGAGTTACTGTACTCATATTTAACTGACCATAATTTGACACTGTAATCTGTAAATTGGATGTGATCCTGAAGTCCCCACCATTGAATCAATCACCAAATCTCAACTCTACCTGAAAAATATCTCTAGAAATCATTGTTTTCAACCCTTTTCACTATTACAGTTCATACTTTTATTTTTTCCAGTGGAGATTTGAACTAGTTCCCAAGCACACTCCTTCTGGGCTCACATCTCACCTCCTCTGTAATCCAGTCTTTGCAGTACACTTTCTCAAACACTCATGTAACCCAGGCAGTCCTTATTTAAGAACTTTTAGGCATTTCCTAGAAAGCTGAAGTTTGGACCTTTAGACTCTGGTGATGCTTCACCGTCTGAGCTTGTCTCTCCACCCTCTGGGATACTCCTTGTTTCATTCGTACTGACTGATCTGTTATGGGAGCCATACTTAGACCCCCCCTGTGCAGTACATGCCGTAATTGCTTACTTGATGTCCTTATTGACAATGATCTTGTCAAGGGCATAGACTACTTTTAAAAAAATTTTTAGTGCATTCTTGCACTTGCATGATAGTGCTTGATATATAGTACATGGTCCGTAAAGATTGATAGATAAATAAAGGGAAGGAGGAGTTAAAAACCAGCCACAGAATCTAAGAAATAGGAGGTATTCCACAAACATTGGTAAATGCATTAATACACAAAGACGTTAACAAAAAGACTAAAATATTTTAGATGGGAAAGGGCTTGGGAGACCATCTCCTGTTGTCTTCCTCTTACAGAAACAAGAAGGATTTATGTATCAGGGTTGGGTAGTTGGTGAATAGTGCCCTGGACATTCACATGAACATGCCCTGGGAAGGCCTGGAGAAAGTCACATGCTCCAGCAGGAGACTTGGCCAGAAGACCAGAGCCTCAGCTTGCACCACATGGTCTGCCACAGTGTAAGTGGAAGAGGGAACATTTGTGGTTGGAAGTCTGTGGCACATTCCAGGCTGCAGTGTCTCCCTCAGCCATTGGCTGTTCCTCCCTTTCTTCCAACTGTGCCAAAACTGTAAGATTTTCCTGATGACTGGGCATATTCTGCATCTGGATTCCATGGTCATAACAACCAGAAGTTTCCTGTCTTCTTTGGTTGAGGTGACTATGACAGAGCGCTGGGGAGCAGTGTCCACAGCCCTGAGGTAAGCTCTATTCTTTAAAACATAATGTACTGTCCTCTGAGATTCCTAGGAGCCTGGGAGGAAGGGAAAAAGGAAACTCTCAGGCACCAAGTACCAACTCTGTGCCAGGTGCTTTACTTACATAAGTCTGATCTACCTTTGTGACAACTGCAGACACCATAACTATGAGTATTCTCTTCTAGAAATGAGAGGAGGGGACTGTGCAAGTCAAGTGGACCTAGTGTTTGTAGCACGATGGCATTTGAGTGGGGCTGTCTGGATCCAGGATTTATTTATGTCCTTCTCTTTTGCTGTGTTTTTTCATGCTCTATATATTTTTTGCTATACAAAACTTTTTTGTGCCCTTATTTTATCAATTTGGTAAACTCTTGAAGTTGCATATGTTGTATGTATTTAAAAGGAATACAGCCTGGAGTTGTCTAACTTAATGTTGTCTGCACCGTGCAGTTTATAACTGCTTAGCCATCGCTGCAGGATTCCGAGGGATAGAAAAGGGAGCAGGTGCTCTTACCCAGCTTTAGGAATGAGGGATCAGAGTCATGGGAACAGTGTTTGGTCACTGTATTCATAGCATCCTTCTATGACTCAGGAGGCAGCAGAGTCTCCAGTTGTTGTTAAATAGTATCAGAAGTTATACAGTTGGTAAATTCCAAATTCAGAGTGGAATCAGCCCTGTGTCTGTCAGTCCACTTTTCCACTGCTAAACAAACCATCCTGCTTTTCCCAGAGTCCAGAGCAGAGAGATGTAGAAATGAGTTCCAAGCCCATGTGGTGCTGGAGAACCTCTCTTATCTGGCTATCTGGTCAGTTTCTACAAATCTAAACAAGCACAGGTGGCTTCTTTGAATAAGAGCTTTCTTGGTTTTGCTTCTCTTCTTTAACTAGTATATACTATTTAAAATCATTGCCTGTCTGGCTGACATGCACCAACCAAATGACTGGAAAATGATTGATGATCCAATAACAGAGTCATGGAGGATTCATACTTTGAGATTATCTAATATTCTGTTTTTCAAAATTTAAGACAAAGGATTACAGCAGAGCCATGCTTAAGGTGTCAGGGTCAGGGATGTGGTTAAGTCTGTGGAACCATAGTCCAGCCTTAGAGATTTCGGGGAAGGGGGGTTGGTTTTTGTTGTACGGTTGGAAAACCACTTACCTGTTCTAACCTCTTATTTTATATATGGGAAAAAGACACAAAAGAGTTTAATGACTCACACAAGAGACTGGATTAGAAAGATGATGAAGCACATTGTTGTCTTATATCCGAATTTCGATACTATTCTAAAGACCATTTTGCTTTTATTACAAAGAAATAAAAGAGAGCAGGGGCCAGAAAACTTTGATATGTTTTTTTTGCAGCCGTTGCATCTAAGAATGCTGTTTACATTTTTAAAGGGTTTTAAAAAATAAAGAATGGGAACAACAAACAAAACAATACAAGACAGGGACAGTCTGTGGCCCACAAATCCTGAAGTCAAATTTACTACTGCTGGTATTCATGTGGAAATATTTTTTTTAATGTAGGAAAGAAATAGATTTCCTCTCAGTAATTTCAAAATCTATAGGTTTAAAACAAAGCCTGAATAGAACATACTTATTTTCAAAACAGCCCTTCAAACTTGTATTCCACAAATGAACTTCCATAAATTGCTCAATATAGTTTTACTCTCCTTTTCAAATGCCAATTATTTATGGAAGACAAGCTAGTTAACTAAATTTTTATAATATGTGGGAGATACAGCTGGAGAACTGCAAACAGTTCTAAATTCTTTTAAAATGAAAAAGAAGTGATGTGCTTATGCACATACAAGAGGGTGTTTCTTGGCCTCTTGAAGGTGAAGAGCATAAGGAACTGGTGTACATGTAATGGACATGGTTGTTTGGGGCTTCTATGTGCTGTGTTGCGTTGCTGTTGTCGTTGTTCTTTGGAATATCTGCTTTTACGCTGAGACTTACCTAAAGCAGCAGTAGGACCTATTCTCTGGCCTCAGTCTGGATTCATTACCAGAAGCTTCTGAGCTCTGTTGGAAATGGCCTGTCTCCTCTGAGGCATCACTCTTGGTGACAGGGAACCTGAGAACAGTGCCAGGTTTCATTCAGAAGTAAGATCTGGCAAAGCCTTCTCAGTGAAAACCCAAGTGACATGTCTGAGGGATGCCCAAGAAGAAAGGAGTCACCCCTAGAATCTTTTTTTTTTTTTTTTTTTTTTTGAGACAGGGTCTTGCTTTTGTAGTTCAGGCTGGCCCTGAGTTCAGCCTCAAACTCACAGCAGTCCTGCCTCTGCCTTCTGAGTCCTGGGATTACAGGCATGAGCCACCACGTCTGGCATTGTGGCATGTGGTTCTGATTGCTGGTGGGCGTGAGTCTCCATGCCCTGCATTATTGTATGTGGTTTCTGGTGATCAAACCCCGGTCCCTGCACTTGCAAGACAGGCTCCGGAACCACTGAGCTAAATCGCTGGCCCACCCCCAGAATCTTTAACAAGAGTGGATACACCATTGGCTGCTAGAGTATTAAGGGAAGGTTTACTCACCTGCAGGATATCCGGACCCTGGAAGTACCTTAGTTTGTTTTTCATTTCCACTCTTTTTCAGTTTTCTATCCTTGACTTATGTATGTACCAGAAGATGTACAGGGAAAATCAAGAGCGAACAGATATAAATACATTTGATTACTTTATAGTAGCCCTGGCATTAAGCCTGGTAAGAGTAAAGGTTAAAACTGTTGACCTAAATCAGTGCTTAAAGTTAACTTTGAGTTATGGCTGTCCTTGGGACCTAGTGTGTTTTGGTGTCATGGGTCCTGTGCATCATCCGTGAAAATATTCTCCTGCAGTCAGTGGCTCTAGTGCCCTGTGGTGAATATGGAACTGGTGTGGGGAGGGCAGTCCTCCAACCCACAGCTGTGGCTTTATGTGCTTTTTCGCACTAAACACCATGCAGTTTCATCTCTTTTCCCATGCTAAAGCTCTTACCTCTGATGGGTTTTTTAAAAAGATCTCTGGGGGATATATGTATGTGTTTAGTGACTAAAGAACTCTCGGTGTGATGGTTTTCTTTGGCAGACAGAGGGATTATGACCGTATGTTTCATTACAAGGTATATCATCCTGGTGCGCTTGGTATATGTCCCCCAAAGAAATTTATTATTTTATGTGTGAGCTAAGATTTCAGTAAGTAGCCATCTGTCTAGCTTTAGAGTGCTGTTTCTTAGACCATAAGAGTGCATTATTATGTTATTAGGACCTTTTTTTCTGGTTAAGTTCTTTTTTGATCTATTAGGGATTTTGTGGTGATTTCAGTAGTTTGGTAATTTATCGCTCATCTTATAACAGGTATTGGTAATGTTAGAATGAAAACATTTATACAAGAAGAAATAAAAGTCAAGGAAGCAGATAATCGACCGATTTATCAGCCTTAGCAGACAATTTTTCTGATAACGACTTGGGAGCCATGGTAAATTTACTTCTGATTGCTTGAGGGGACAGAGTCTATATGCTTTTTGTAGCATGCAGGTACCTGAAAGGGTGAGGGAGCAAGTAATCGATCTGTGACCTAACCAGTACTGTCCTGGTCTCCAGATTGGCCTGCTGGCAAGTGATGTCAGGCTGTATTTTGAATACTCCTTTGTCCTTAATTTGATACAACATATTTAAAATATATATACTGAAATATGCATATATATATATATATATGTTGAGAAATTTAAGATGAATATATACATTTGTATAAATGTGTTTGCCAGTTTCCAAGTAGCTTTACTTAATCGAAGGTCTAATGTCTTTTAAAAAATCTTTCATTTGAAAGAAGTGTGGCTGAAATATAGAAGGACACAAAAAAACTAACCCATTAGTTAGAGTGAGTCCGAGCCTCTGCATTTAGCACTGAGCAGCCATTGGACAGTTTTGTACAATAACCATGTTACTACCTGAGGTTACCTAGAGTCCAGAAGTTTAAAACAGAATCCACAAAAGGGAAGCAAGCCTTCATCCAAACTCAGGTGGATTAGTTTTCTGGGACTCCCATAACAACTGCCACAGACTATTGCCTGAACAGCAGAAATTCTTTGGCTCACAGTTCTGGAGCTTGGACATCCAAAATCAGAGTACTGTGTCTGCAGGCTCCAGGAAGGACTGGTCTCGAACTTCTCTCTTCTTTTGTGGTTGCTCCTTAGCTTAGGGCAGCAAAACTTCAACCTTCCAGTGTTGTTCTCCCAGTGTACATTTGTGCCATTGTCCAAATTTTCCCTCTTTATAAGGACACCAGTCTTGTTGGATGAGGACCCACCCTAGTGACTTTGTTTTAACTTACTCATCTGCAAAGCCCTATTTCCAAATAAAGTCACATTCATGCATACTGGGGGTTAGAATTTGAACATCTGTAGGGTAGACACAACTCAACTCAACTAGTTTGCACATGGTTTTAATGAACCTGGTGTTTGGTATCACGATTTATCACAGATGAAACCCCAAATGGCCTCTACTTGGAGCACAACACACAGCAAAAATATTAAAACAACTGTTAAGGTTAGGACAGTAACATACACAGGTACTTAGAACCATTTAACAAGGAGACAGGTTTCTGATGAGCCCTTGCAGCTCTTGAAACACATTTATTTATTACAACTAGTATCAACCTATTATATTTTTGTGTGCATACATTCTAAAATGCCATCAAAATAAAATTTTAGAAATGTTCAATACTTGAAGATGCTTTGATAACCCGAACATTTATTTACCTTTTTGTCAAGCTGCTCGTAGTCTGTTAGATGCTCTGAAGATTGGGTTTCGACCTGACTCTGTCAGTCAATAAGTGTGCATATTGTGTGAATCATTAATTTCTTTGGAAACTGTTTCCTGTGAAATTTGCTGACAAATATGAAAATATTTAACATAGCACGAGGCGTATTTTTAGTGCTGTATGCCTGACTGTTTATTTATTCAACAAATGTTTATTGGGAGTTTGCTATGTGCCAGGACTTGTTCTGGTTTTCATTTATTCCCTTAAAGATGAGTAAAAAGCACCGTGATTTAGTACCGGCAGTGTGGGCCTGCAGGCCGGCAATGTATGACCTCCAGCCCTTCTTTGTTGAACTTGGACAAATCACTGACCCTCTCCAACCCTCTGCCTACAGACAGCCATTTAGACTGGAACTTCAAAGTAATTCATGCAACAAAATTCACATTCAAAATAGATTTTAATATCCTGCAGATTCCCTGAGCAGTCCTAGCAAGGTTCTCTCTCTTCTGTGCTTCAGCTTTTGCCTCTGAAAGTGGCGTTCATAGGACATGATAGCCAACCACGTTCTGATTGGAGATACCCATGACCAAGATAGTCACCGTCTGCTGAGCCCTTGGCACCGTACTGGCTGTTTTTACATGGTCTCGTTTCTCCAAAGCAGGTGGAAGTACAGAGAAACATGTTGAATCATTCATTCTGCAGAATTAAGTTCTTTGACGGTTTGTAAGAAAACACTCCAGCGTTATTAAGGAAAGACACACTTATGCATAAAGTAGAATGTAGAAATCACTTGAAACACTAAGTTAAACCTCCAAGAAATTTGGAGGATCCTGCATGAGGTTTCAGCTTCAATCCCAATATCTCCTGGAGTGATGCTTTCTCTTCTGGGCCATTAAGGAAACTGGTGGGAAAATTTGCAGAGTAGCCTCTTTTCCCTATGTCATGGTTGACTCACATGAGTGAGTTTATAGTTATAAAAATAGTCCTCATTTCTGTTCTTAATAAGTGCTACCTGTCTGATTGTGAGGAATTCTTCCTTATAGTCATACATTTGACAAAAAACAATTGAGTTCCTGCTTTATGTTTGGTACTAATTTAAGTAGTAAGGCCACAGCAACAAATAGCACAAAGACTTTCTTAATAGTCATGTTGGAGGGGAGAGAGGAAGGAAGGGAATTAGTTGCATGGCTATTTGGGGAGGAAAAAAATATTTTAAGTGAAGGATGAAGAAATTTCAAAGGCTCTGAGGCAGGAACTTGGTTTCTTAGCAAAGGAGACAGGTTGGAGATGAGTTCAGGGTTATGTAGGTCTATAGGGCCTTGAGGTCAAGGGCAGGGTGTGGGTTTTATTTTGAGAAACATGAGATGGCACTGTCATGGAATCTGACATAATACTTTTGAAAGCTTACTCTGACTGCTGGTGGAGAAGAGTAGGGCAAGAATGGGAGGTTAGGAGACCAGTTGGAAGGCTACCTACTGCTGTAAGCCAGGAGTGGTCTGAACGTAGACCATGATGGTAGTGGTAGACATGGAGAAAACTGGCAAACTTTGGGATGTATATCAAAATTGAAACCAAACAAATCTGTAATGCATTACAGGTAGAGTCTGAGAGAAGAGTCAGGATGACTTTAGGGTTTTGGTCTGGGCTGTTGAGAGGATAAAAGAGTTTCCCTTCTATTGTGGACATGGATGTCTCATTGGAGAAACATGGCTGGTTCGTTGGCTGGTTTTCGGAAGGTCTGGCTGGGCATTTTTCATGAGAATATGGAATGGCTTTGGTACAGTGGGAACTCTGAGGGTAAAGAGCAATGTGTTCATTTTCTTACCTTAAAAAAATTTTTATTTCCTTGGAGAATTAAAGAGTAATTTGAAAATATTGTCACATGTAAAACTTGAGCCAGTAGCTTCCCCTGCTGTCCCACTGTGAGAACTTTTCTTCTTGTCATTTCCTCATGTTCTTGCACTACCTTTTCCCCAGCTGGACTGGTGACAGGAATCTGGTTGTGTTCCCCACCCTGGCAGTTTAAAATAACTGACCGTTTTTAAATTTTCCTCCTGGCCAGCTTGACAGGGCTTGTCAGCTCAGAGCCTCTGTCCATCAGATAGTGAACTTGGAGCCTGGAAGACCCTGGAGGTTGCTTTGTTTCAGGCAGACCTGGTGTGGGGGATGTGTTCTCTGGCTACAAAGGGACAATTTAAAAATTGGCAGGTAAAACCAACCCAAATGTGGATATTTTTTGTGTAATATCATAAAATTGGTTTAGCACAGCTCGCTATGCGGCAGAAGAAACCTTTATTAAACATTATAGAGGTCACTGCTTTTGTCTTCCTGATACCTTTTCCCTGTCCTTTCTTCTGTGACCCACATTGAGTCCACAGTAAAACCCGCCCTCTGGCTTCAGTGATAGGCCCAAGGAAGGGAACATGACCTCCAGTGGGCCAGTCAGAGCAGGAGAGACCTTTCTGTAGTGGAAAGTCATGGAGCCTGAAAACCCAGAACCGGTTGCAGCCAGATTTTCAGTCTCCTGGGAAAATAGGCTTGAGAAGAAGAAACTAGAGGCAAATGAGAGGGCCCTGATGTGCTTTTGACATCCTATCTGATTCTAGCTCCACTGTGCCCCTTTCATTGTTTGATACAGGAACTGAGAAAATTCCCCCTCTACTTCCTGCAGTCCTGCCGGTCGGCTGTCATTTACCACCACAAAAATCTCAGTACACCTACAGTGAGCAAGGCACTGTGCAGGAACACTACCGTAATTAACTTGCAGCCCTGCCTCAAAGTCTTTATCAATCTAGTGGTTTTGATGACATAACCAGTATGATAATATCTGGTAAAATCGTCTCCATCAAGTCAATAGGTGGCATATTTTAAAAATGTGTCGAATCAAGATTCTAAAGTTTTTTTCATTAGGTTAAGTTATATCACATTTACCGTCTGAATATTAGTGGGTTTTTTTTCCTTAACTAGGATCTTTATTATATGCAGAGAAATAAACATATCAGTGATTTTCCAGTGACTCTTGAAGTTGTCATTCTCAAAGCTACCTGCACTGTGGGAATTAATCATTCACTCTTTGGTCACACACCCTTCGCTCTGTTCCATAGTGGTGGCACCAGGCATTGTGACTTGCATGCTTAGGCAGCCTTCTCTCCCTGGGAGTTGTAAACTGTTGGATGGCAGAGTCTCCCTATTGCTACAAAACATTTCCCTGGACCTAAATGCTCAGTAAATGTTGAGTTAAATCCATTATTAGCATTTGCTTTGCCAACAACTTTTGTATATAGCTTCTTAAACTTTACAAATCACTTTGATGTAGTGAAGATGGTTGTATGCTTTGCAGTAGGTATTATGGGTACACTTAAAGATTCTGGTAGAAATGAGTGGCATTGAAAGATAGCTAGAGGTATTCAGCTATGGTTGCATATTTGGTAGAAATGGACAATTTGGGAGAGTTTTACATGAAAATGAACCAGAAGATCAGTTGGTAGATGCACAGGTGTTGGAGATGTGTAATGGTGACTATAAATCAGGTGAGTTTTAAGAGATTGAGCCCTGGTCTGTGGTAAACCTGGTGACTTAATTCACCAAGACCACTGGGAACGGTGTGTGGGACTTTTGGCTTTTCATCTATACTTGCTCAACATAAGCCAAAAACATGAAAATTGATAGATGTCATACATAGTCTCTTGGCCCCTGAGGGCTCTGAAAGAGGATTTATGAATTGAATATTGGTCCCATTCAATGCATCTGATTAAAATTGCCCAATGGAGAAGGAGGTGAGTTGAAAAAGCTTTCTCTCCTGAGAACCCAACAAGAGTTGTAGATCTCGGGTTACTCAGTTGCTGTTTGAGACTGAATTATAAATAAATGTGTTAGGTACTGAAATTTTGTTTTGTTTTTCCTAAAGAAGAAATATGCAAACTGTGAAAACAAAACTGTATTCAGCCTGTTTTCATTCTTTCATTACATCATTTTTTATCCTTAATTCTTTACATTTTTAATTTTTTAAGAGAATTCACGGGCACGAAAAGAGACCATCGTGTAAAACTGAGAAGCAGTGTGAACCTGACAGTTGGAGACAGAGGTTTTTTGCAAGATGAACAGTGGAAATAGCTTCTTTTTCTAGAGGTTAAAAATAATGTATTTACTGGAAGTTATTTACGTTGGCCATTGCGAGGCTTCCCCGGGATGCCTCAGTTAAGAAAGCTGTGAAATCCACAGGAAGTGCTTCCAGCACTTTACTATGCAGCTCTGTGATTTCCTACAAGGATGACTCTGTGCGGCTTGACAAATAGGAAAATGGAGGCATTTTGCTGCTGGATCTTCTAAGATTACAAAAGAGGGAAGCAGAAGTCAAGACTTGCCTGTCCTAAAGTTTGTGGTGTCCAACAGATTCATCCTCCAGAGTTCAGGAGAGCACAGGGTGCAGTTCCCGAGGAGAGAGAACTTTTTCTTAGGATGTAGCAGGAGAGGCGCTGGGAGGGAAAACAGCTCACTGCTGCTGGGCCTAGCCGGCCTCCAGGACCCCCTTTTTGATGACACTGAACATGAAAATAGGAACCCAGCAGACAAAACAAATTAAGGAGTCAAAACAAAACAGAACAAAATTGATGGGAGAAAATCCTTCCAGTTCTATGAACTGAAATCATGTTTATTTGAGCCTCTACTGTTTCCGCCTAACCTCTTTACATTCTCGGTTATCTTCCAGTCATGTCTCTGTAAGCTTCCTGCACCTTTTATTTGACCCCCAGGGATTCCAGAATAATTTTAGATATGTTTCTCCTCAAATTCCAGCTCTCATGAGCCCATGCTTTAAAATTCTTCAGTGATGTATTACTTGAGCTCCTTTGATTTCAGAAGGCCCTGTCTTCAGAAGAGTGATTAATAAAGCATTGTGAACTTAAAAAATACTCATTTTGTCTTTGAGTTTTCTAATAATCCAGAGGAGTGTATATATCTTGCTTATGCAAGAATGAAGGAATGGATGGCTAAGACACAGGCAGGTGTTTTAGGGGACATGAACTTGTGTTTTGTCGTTGTTTTGTAGTACAAGGAATTGAACCCAGCCCCTCAAGCATGCTGGGCAAAAGCTCTACCACGGAGTGACACCCTCAGCCCTTTTAAAATTTTTATCCTGAGACAGAGCCTTGCTGGTTTGTTCAGGCTTGAACTTGCCTCAGCCTCCCGAGGAGTTGAGATTGCAGGAGTGTGCCATGACACCCCTCTAACCGTTCTGTTTACGAAACAGTTGACTTGTTTGTTTTGTGTTTTTGTAAGATTGTCAAAGAGCCACAAGTGTGAATATTGGCTGTTCACATCATGCAAGAATATCTCCACCTCTGGATTAGAGTTTGAATTGACAAATCCTTTGGCTCTTGGCACACTCTCATCTGCTTCAGCTCTTCAGGAACGGCCCCTGCTCCCTGCTGCTGTGGAGGGTTTTAGGAAATTAAGCTTCACCTTTGAGATTTTGTGTAGAGGTACTAAATTCTTTAGGCAGTTAAATTAACTTCCGGCCACCTCAACACAGAAAGAGTAGAAGGGGAATGGTGAGCTTAGGGCCTATGGGATTAAGGAGGCGTCACCTTTTAATGATCTGTCCAAAGATAAGGAGTGGAAACTGTCCTTATCCAGGAGAGTTCCTTGCTGATTTCTGATTTTAGCAGATGGATGAGGTCTGGGGGATAGGAGGGAGGCTGCTCCTCAGAGCTAAATGGAGAAGGCCATGGTGGTGGTTGGGACCTGGAGAAGCTGTCGGTAGAGTCCGCTTTCCACTGGTTTGCAGAGAAACTCCTAGTCAAGGAGATTTGGGGTTCTTGGTCCTGGCATTGGCACTTGGTGGCTGTGTGGCACTGATTTAACCAGTAACCTTTAGCACATTTAATGATCTCAGTAAAATGGCATGATTTGGCATGTGTTTGTAGTTATTTTTTATAGTTCTCAAAAACCTTGATTTTATATGCCTTATTAGTTGACCTTTACTAGATTGGTTTAGGACCAATTTAGACTGTCGAGATCTGCAATAGGATGACAAAATGTAATCTAAAATATTTAATTTTGAGTCATATATTTTCCTATTCATTCATTTGATAGCAATAAAGAGAAAAGAAGAGATACTGAACTAATTCTTACTGTAGTGATTGTTACATCTTTTACTTCTGTTATGATTTATAGAACTCCCATTCAATTCTCTTGAAGGATGAGATATTTAATCTGAAATCAAGGAAGGTGGTTTGCTAAGAAAACATAAAATTAGCGCTGTTGTTGAAATAGATGTTGACTGAGGGGTCTTAGGTAAAAAGCATCCCTCTGTGAAGCCATTGGGGAGATGAGGACTTCAGCTGCTGCCCTCTGTGAAGCCATTGGGGAGATGAGGACTTCAGCTGCTGCCCTCTGTGAAGCCATTGGGGAGATGAGGACTTCAGCTGCTGATTTCAGGAGAAATGAAAAATGCAGAATCCAAGTGGGTGGAGGGAAGTGTGGCAAACTGCAAGGAACCAGACTGTTTTTAACAGAGAAAATTCAATTTTACCTGCTTTTTTTCAGCAAATTCCATTTGATATTTTACATTTTCTTGATAACTTAATAAAGAATCTCAGGAAGGAGTTGCAGAACTTCAGCTTAGTGTAAGAGAATTTGTCATATGTGACATTTCTTCTCTAAATAGCATGGGGAAGATCAATGTATTAGCTTGTAGTTCATGCATTACTAGTTCTAGCTATTTCTGTTCTGAGAAGAAACAGATTTGTTATGTTTGTTATGTGGTAAAACGTAGCACAATGAGGAATTTGGCTCAATTTCTAAACATTCATTGAACTTTTACTAGAGACCAGGTAATGTGCTAAGTGTAGTGGAGGATACGGAGGAAAAAAAAACATAGTCTCTTCCCTCAAGGAATTCATTTCAAGAGAGAAGCCATTAATAGGTATTTTCCCAGGGGATAAAGTCAGTATCAACAAAACATGAGATTGTTGTGTATGAGAAATTTGCATAGAATGTGGTCGCTTCTCACCACCTCTGGTCATCTGAGCTGAGCCTTCATCATCCTTAGCCTGGATCCCAGCCTCCGAGGTAGTCTCCCTTCTCTACACTTGTACCTGCTACCTGTTTGTCACCCAGTAGCTAGAACAATCCTGTGACAGCTTAGGTCACATCACTTCTCTGCCCAACACTCTCTGATGGCTCCAAATTTTTGCATATACAAAAGGCCTGTCCATAGTTCACAATGTCTTACTTGTCTGCACCAGTATATATGCATACATCTTCACCCATGTTTGCTGTCTGATTCCCTCTCCCTCTGCTGGGCCCCCACCTCGCTCCATTGTATCTGTACTGACTTCTTTGATGCCCCATGGACATGGCAAACATATGGCCACATTGAGACCTTGGCCTTCGCACTTTCTCTGCATGGAGCATAGCTCCTCCCCTCTTTCAACTCTTTGAATATCACCACCTCACTGAGGCCCCATCCTGACCACAATATTTAAAACTGCAGCTTGCCTCTTACCCCTTGTCTCCAAGTTTCCTTGTCCTGCGCTCTGTTTTGTCCTCAATACTTTCATGATAAGTGCCGCATGATCTATTTTATGACTTATTAATTTAGCTTAACATCGGTCTTCCTCCACTGCAATATAAGCCCTGAGAAGACGGGATATTTGTGGGCTTTTGTCCTATGATGTTTAATCTTGAATCTTGAAAAGCTAGACAATGTAGACAGTGATGGTGAACCTTGTAGAGATGGGCGCCCAAGCTGCGACCCCAAACCCACTTACTTATCTCAAAGTGTCAACACTGCAATTAAACCTGAATACTGAAATCTAGTTTGAAAGAAACAACTCAGACCTTAACATATTTTGTCTTAGAAGAAAAGCAAATAACATGCATGCCATAAGTTCACCATAGCTGATGTAGAACAGTGTCTGGCGTGCGACAGGTAAGTACTACATAATAATTTGTGGAATGAGTGAGTGGATGAATGGGAAGGAGAGATTAATTATGACAAAATTCTAGGAAAAATTGTTTTTTTTTTCTTTTTGAGTAGTACTAGGGATTGAACCCAGGGCCGTGGTACTGAGCCACATCCCCACCACCCCTACCCCTAAGTTTTAAAACAGAGTCTTGGTAAGTCACTAAATTTCCCAGGCTGAGCTCGAACCTGGGTGCCCTCCCAGGGTGCTGAGTTTACACCTGTGCCACCATTACTCAGGTATGTAGGGAGGACTGGAGGATTGTAATGAAGAAACCTCACAGTTGGGTGTGAAACCATAACTGGATTTGAACAGTCAGCTTTCCCAGGGAAAGATCTTGCAGATGGGACACCATGAGAAAGGTTAGAGTGCAGAGTCCCAAGTACTTCTGGGTGGCAGGGTGTCCCACCCGACTGATGCGTGGGGGATGGGAGAGTGGAAGTGGTAGACAGATAAATTAATGAAGAGAGATTAACTCGAGTTCTCCTAGTGTAGTGAAGAAATATATTCCTAATAAGTGCCTGTGAGAAAGCGGTGACTATGCTGGCGATTGAATCGAAGTCCCTGAAACAAGCAGTAGGCAACATGGGAGATCAGTGATGCTCATACCGTTGGCTGATGTGATCGGATTTCTGTGTAGTACTTCACTAATTTTAAAACATGTCACACGCTTAATAGGAATTAAGCTTCCTAAAAACTTGTGAAGTGAGTTGGGCAGGTATTGTTTACAGATTTCAATAAACATTTTAAAAAATTAATTGTCTCTTCTATTATTGGAGGAACGAGTCTCCTACCAGGTTAAGTGTCCGTCCTGAGATCATAGTTGGAAAGTGGGGAAGCGGCTTCCCACTGTATTGTGGTTTACATTCTCCTACTCTTCCAGATTGCTCCCTAATCCAGAAACTATCCTAAAGATACTATAGTGCGCTTGCCTTTTGGAAGGATCAAATATCTGCTTCCCCCATCATTGGAAACAGCAACTTCTTTTATCCAGTCACTTCTTTAGCAGGTCTCCTCTTTTTTTATCTCCTTTTCCAATTCAATTTATCCTGAGTAATTACCGGGAAGATTAGTATATGGAGTAGGCAAATGTAGCTTGCTTAACATGTTTACCTGTTTTATTTACCCCACATTCTGTTCGACTCTTGCTGTGTTTCCTATGTTTGTGGGTGGGAGGGAAGAGAAAGCATGTTATCAACTCCATTTGAATGTCTTGCAGTTAACTTATTGCTCACTTTGGGAGTAAACTTGGTCTTCTTAATTTCCCCCAGATGTTAGTAGGCAGGAAGAGGCGGAGGCAGAGCTCAGTGAAGGAGAACACTGGTATGGAAACTCCTCTGAGACTCCGTCAGAAGCGTCCTATGGAGAGGTGCAGGAGAACTATAAGCTATCCCTGGAGGACCGGATCCAGGAGCAGTCTACTTCCCCCGACACCTCCTTGGGAAGTGCGACTCCCAGCAGCCACACTCTGGAGCTGGTGGCCCTGGACGGTGACGTGCTGCGAGACTCTCTGCCATGTCAAGACCACCTTTCCCCGGGAGTGTCTTCTTTGTGCGAAGATGACCCGCCAGGTTCCAATAAACCTCTGAGCAGCAACTTGAGGCGGCTGCTGGAGGCTGGTTCCCTCAAACTTGATGCCACAGCCACAGCCAATGGCAGGGTGGAGTCCCCTGTGAACGCTGGTTCGAATCTCTCCTTTTCCCCACCTTCCCACCATGCCCAGCAGCTCAGTGTTCTGGCCAGGAAGCTGGCTGAGAAGCAGGAACAGAATGACCAATACACTCCGAGTAACCGCTTTATATGGAATCAAGGTAAGTGGCTGCCGAACTCAACCACCACGTGCGGCCTGTCCCCGGATTCAGCCATCCTCAAACTGAAAGCCGCAGCTAATGCCGTGCTGCAGGACAAATCTCTCACCAGGACGGAGGAGACCATGCGATTTGAGTCCTTTTCCTCCCCCTTTAGCTCCCAGTCTGCCAGCTCCACCTTGGCAGCTCTGTCTAAGAAAGTCAGTGAGAGGAGTTTGACTCCTGGGCAAGAGCACCCCCCACCAGCCAGCTCCTTCTTGTCGCTGGCTTCCATGACCTCCTCGGCGGCCCTTCTGAAAGAGGTAGCAGCTAGGGCTGCCGGAAATCTCCTGGCCGAGAAGTCATCGCTGCTGCCCGAGGACCCTCTACCACCGCCGCCTTCTGAGAAGAAGCCAGAAAAAGCCACCCCACCACCGCCACCTCCACCTCCTCCACCGCCACCACCGCAGTCCTTGGAATTATTGTTACTCCCGGTTCCCAAGGGAAGAGTCTCAAAGCCCTCCAATTCAGGTATGGCGTCTTTTCTTTCAATCCTTGGATAAGTCTTTCAGAGTGTGATCTACCATGTCGTATTCGTAGCTTATTTCGGTCGAGTTCTCCATCTGAGCGGAGGCAGGAATAAAAAAGCAAGAGCACAACAAAATACTTTAAGTAAGCAGCGTAGTAGTCTTTCATGTGTGTATTACACAAAGACTTCACAAATAGCTTCATTTCTGAAAGGTAATGAATAATCTTAGAGACATACCGAACTCCCTTCCTTTCATACAGAATTCTTTCTTTACCAAGTTCAGACTAGGTCCATACCAGATATATTTAATGGGAGAAGATCAAAGCATCTTTGTCACAGAGTACAGGGCATCACTGAACATAAAGAGAAAAAAACCCCACTGCTTTTGAAATAGTGGACAAGGGAGCGTCCTGCTGCCTCCATCACAAATGGACTTTTGTATAATCAGGAACTACTCTGCCCCAATTTATCACAGTATACACTTTTATGGTAGCATCTTTATTACTCTTTTTGTGGAATTTAAACCTTTTACTTACCCTATTCTTCTATAGTTCCTTATCATATAAGAACTGTAAAAAAAAATACTGTCAATCAAACATAATCTAAGCATTTCTTGCAAACGCTTTATTTTGTTTGAGTCCAAATTCTGAAGGAAGGAGAAGTGGAAAATTTGAACTGTGAGTTTTCTGTTGGTGGAGATGGTCTTTCCGAGGAAGTCATTGTCCCATATATAGAGCATACTGCGTTGTCACATTCCTAGAGCACTGTAACTCGGTATAATATTCAGTTAATTATCTAAGGGGAAGACTTGGTCACTTGAGTTCTCATAATGGAAACATCAGCTGTGTACTGGTTGGCTAAAGAATTACATGCATGGTAATACGTGTTCCTGGGGATGGAGGCGTAGGGTTTCTCAGGGATGGCCTTGTCCCTCAGCGACATACTGCCAGGCCAGAAAAGGAAGTAGGCCGTGTGACTCCCCACTGATAGAAATACCTCCGATTCTCTAAAACCAGCCAACTTTCAGTTACTGGCCAAGAATTTGCTAGAGATTGCTTTGACTGACAAGCACTTGACCGGAATGATCACTGTTAAAATTAATTTAATATATTTATGACAAATTTCCATTTAAGTAGCTGAATGAGCTATGTACCCTAATTATAATTACTTTAAAATGTACGTAAAAAGACACGCCAGACCTAGAAAAATGAGTGTCTGAGATTTGAATGACTAGGTGATCCAAACTGTGCACTCTCGAGTTTGTGAAGTGTCAATAAATCCTAAAAGGCTTATCAATTCTAAGTTTCATTTCTCCTCACTTCTCGCTTGCCATCTGGCAAAAGAAGGAGAAAAGTGGCTAAAATTAGGAAGCAAGTTGAGCGAAGGGAGTTGGGTAATTTTGCAAAGAAATAAATCACTGATCTAAACAGCGGAGGGAGGTGAGGTTCTATGTAAAGTGTAATGTTATAAATATTATGTTTCCGCTTATTGAGTACATGCATGAATGGTGTTTACAGTGTGAATTCATCTGGACATTAGTTACTTGGAAAAGCTTCTACAAATGGAATGATAAGCTTTAGTTGTCTAAAAGTTTGGAAAGTGACTGATAGGAAAACTGTTTCCTGAAGGGAAGCAGTGGCTGCTTTGTCGTTTTAAAGTGGCTTCTTGTATAACCAGCTAGAGTTGTGAAATAGAATTTTTTCACTCAAATGATCAGATGCATGTAAAGATGAGAAAGAGGTCATGAGCCTCCAGTGCAGGGTTGAGTCTTTGTTTGTTTTCCTGTGGAAGATGCACCGGGGGAACCCTACTGTTCCCTTTCTGGTTTAAATGCATTTAATCTCTGCCAAAATCCCCAAGGGGCGCTCAGCAGAATTTAGTATCTAGAGATCTGTAGAAACAGACTATTTTCCTTTATGGTAAACTTACTCTTTTGCTGAAACACTTAATATTGTAATCAACAAATATTTACAACACCCAAATCAAAAGAACAAAAGAAAGGACCATCCCAGGTTTGGGCACTGTAACCCCTATGGATTGATTGGTACCGAGTCTCTCTCATCCTTTTCCCGGTTTTCCATGAGCCTCTGCCCACAATCCAAGACTTGGTGAAGCAGCTCCATCAATGGAGATATTGAATTAAAATTATAATCCAGGGCCGGGGATATGGCTCAGTGGTTCCAGCGCCTGTCTTGGAAGCGCAAGGACCCGGGTTCGATCCCTGGTAACCACATACCATACTGGGTGTGGAGACTCACCCCAGCAGCAACCAGTACCACATACCACAGTGCCGGGCGTGGTGGCTCACGCCTGTCATCCCAGCACTCGGGAGGCAGAGGCAAGAGGACTGCTGTGAGTTTAAGGCTGAGCTCAGGGCCAGCCTGAACTACAAAGTGAGACTCTGTCTCCAAAAAAATAAATAAATAAATAAATAAAATTATTATCTATTTTGTAAACATCAGCAAGAGGGAAGACCAGAAGCACAAGAATTTAAAAAAATTACTGAAAAAATTCTTTTCAGGTATCCATGTAGATGTACCATAAATTCCAGTTCTGTTTATTGCATGGGTTGGAAATCAGGGAGAGGATTCCTGCATTCTTTCCAGTTTAAGTGAATGTCTTCCCTGCCCAGCAGCACAACTTGATTATGGGCTGAAAAGGAGTTTATAGTTGATCTAATTTTATCTTTATTAGCATGGAGTGGCTACTCAGGGTTGGTCAGGATGGCTGGTTTTGCAGTCTGAGAAGTGGAAGGGAAGGAGGGCCTTGTCCCTCAACACCTCACCCCTCTACCCCTCGCTGGCTTCATCTCCACTGAAACCAACACTGTTGGTTTCAAGGTAGCTTGGGGACTGGATTCAGGTGTGACTTCACCGAAGATGCATTGTAGCAGTGTAGCCAGACCAAAAGCCATGTTTCTTAATGTTTATCATTATTATTTTCTCCTTTACCTGAGAAAGAAATCATAATTTAATTTGAAACAAATAAGTGGGGTGAGTTCTCACAGCGGGGAGTTTCTGTTGTCTAATGACTTAAATAAACTCGTGCCATCCCCTGCCTCCCCCTTGCCCTCCAAACAAAGCCACAGAATAAATTACACACCACTGTTTTTCAGCTTAAATTTTTTAAACGCTGTTTCTCAAAATGTCGCAAAAAGGGCAAATAAAGTTGATTCTAGAGCCCCAATGAGCCGTGCGCTGGGGATGCTGATCCTGGCTTGAGTAATTTAGACACCAGCATTGCTTTGACCTTCTCTAGGGCAGGGGAAGTCCAAACCGTGAAAAAGAGAATGTCTTTTAGATCTGGCTCGATTCTTCTTTTTTGAACAGGAATCTTTTGGTGCCCAGTTGCGTTGTATTTAATTCCTTAAGAATCCACCACTTGATAGCCTTTCCACCCTGCCAGAGAGAGGTGACACTCAAGGAGAAGGTTTCTTTCATGTGACCCTCCACCCCTAGCACATGCTACATTGCTCCTCTGAAAAGGGACGCGACAGAGGAAAGATGATGTCCATTAGCTATAAAGATAAATGTCACACATTGACTCAATTCTCTTTGAAGCCACTGTTCTGTTGCAGCTAAGAATAAAATAAATGGTTTTTATTTTGAAGACAAAGTTTCTTGTAGAAGGCCAACAAGAGTCCCCGGCTCTTGGTTAAAAAAATAACAGGGTGAGTTTCCAAGAGATAGTCTCCAAAACATCTTCTTGTGCTGAATGAAATTTAAATATACTTCACAGCAGCCGAGACAGCTGAGAGCTAACAGTTTCCTGGATTAATATATAAGGGCTGCTGTTTCTTTTCATGTTTATGGGGTGTTATTAAAATTATTGCAAAAGCATAGAAAGCCCAGAGAAGATGACCTTTCCCAGTGCTCCCATTAGCTGCACGTTACCAGTGCCTTAATCTGAGGACAGTCACACACATGAACTTGTTTGGCAAATTCACTTTTTACCAGGACTCAGCACTATCTATTGCTGATCTCATTTATGTTTTCTGAGTGATTTAAAATTAGACTGGCTGTAGATATCAGACTGCCTTCTTAGTTTTATCGAAGACTTGCTAAAATATGCTTTGATAATGTCAGCATCAATAACTACAGATAAACCCATTGATACCCATTGCTAACACAGTTTTTTGCTATTGATTCTCTTGCTCTGAAATGGTATTTGAGATACATGTGCACAAAATCCCATTAAAAGGTCTTAACTCCATACGTATTACTGGAAAAGAAGATAGTTATCCAACACAAATATGCCCTGGCAGTATGAAAAAATCTAACGTGGAGACAGCCCTGATTAATGATGCATGGATTATGCATGCCCAAGGTCCTCTAGCATCTTGAGCTCTTATATACGTGGTACTCTCAGAATGCAGATTTCACCCGATTGCAAATTATCTTGATTTTCTGCAAATTGCCTAGACTGTAGTATCTAACAAGATAAAGGTCAGCTTCAAAGCTATAAAACAATTAACATTCATTTAAAACTATCTGAGCTTCCATGATTTTTAAATTTTTTTTAAGCCTAAAGAAGTTCTGTTTTTATTGTTCTGTGGATTTCTGTGTAGACAACAGAGTAGAACATCAAACCCGAAATGTAGAGATCAGCTCTGATACTAGCGCTGCCACCAAATAAGTAGAGAAAGGCTTTTCCCACACCCCACAGCCCAGTGTCCTCACCTGTGAAACAAGCTGGTGTGGGATTATCTCCAAGATCCCTTATTTTAGCATTCCTTCCATTTAGTTACTGCTTACTCTATTTGCATATTTACTTAAAATGCAAATATTTTCTGGTGTCTAGATTTGAATTAAAATATGTGGCTTTTTAAAGTCTCCACAAAATTGCCTACCTTTAGCAGAACTTATCGATTGCAAATATTTCAACATATGTATTTGTACTTTATTAATGATACAGTCCTACAGTGTTTGCTTTTTTAATATAAGCTGGTACGAGTTCATATTTGGAAACGGCTGATGTATAGGTTCTTGATCTGTCTGCTTATACGTCCATTGATTCGGGACATGTGTGGGAACACAGTGCAAGGGCAGTGCCTTCGTGGCCATTGCTAGTTTCACTGGGACATACTGACAGCCTCCTGCATTTTGATTTTCCGTTTCCAACACTGATTTCACTTTCCCCTCTCAGCTCAGCCTCTTTATTGAATGTAACTACAGTAGAGCACACACCTTTTGAATCATGTGTTGAGTCTGGCACTGTCTTGCTCGTCTTAGACACAGGTAAGGCCATCCCACCACTTACCCTGCTGAGCTGAACTGGGCTGTCAGAAGTTTACTCAGGCTAAGCAGACCCTCCCTGAACAGCACCCAAACTCCTAATCTTTCGTACTCTCATGGCTCCATGGACAAGCTCCTTTGTCAGGCCAGACCATGAGCACTGTCCCTGTTATACGATGTCAGTTGTATCAGTTTACATCTGCTGTGATGGGGACTTGTCTGCTTCGAAAGCCGTGTCTAGGGTTTACTGTCACAACTATTATTACAACAGCTGCCATTACCAAGAGCTTTCATTTACTGTGTGAAAGGCGTTTTATATACATGTGTTATCTCTTTCATTCTAATAATATTCCCTATACAGAGAATATGTTTTCTCCAAAGGAGCAAATGAACAACTCTGTCTCACTGGGTCTGTTAGCATTTGGTAGAGTGTAGTTTTGTTTGCAGTGGTTCTAACTAGCTAGTGATAGGTTTGAGGGAAGTTGTTTATCTGCCAGTTGTAATCCAAGTAAAATTAGGACCATTTGAGTCCTGCTGCTTCCAGAATGTGCGGCTCATTCTGAGGAAGTGGTCATATTTCTCGAGGCTCTAAATGTGAGTGAAATTTACAGCTGTCAGTTTCCTGAAAATAGTTTGGTGTAGGAAATAGAATACATTCTTTCTCCTTCTCTGAAGTAGTTAATGACACAGTGCATACATGGACGGTATCTCACCAAAATACGAAAATTTCATCTTTTCCTTTTTTCTTGTATTGAGACAGAGTCTCACTATGTAGTCCAGGCTGGCCTTGAACTCACCTCAGGATGACCTTGACTTTGTGATCCTCCTGTTTCAGATTCCTGAGTGCTGGGGTTACATACATGCACCATGCCTGGTTTTGAAACTCTTCCCTGAATAAATAAAGATGCAAATGTTACCAAGAGATACTGGGGGCCAACATAAAAATCAGTCATTATATTTGGTGACTTTTATTGTTTGGCCTCTGTCTGACTTTCCTGCTATGGTCAGTTAAAAATTCTGAATAGTTATAGGAGTGTCGCAGTTGGATCACATGTCTTAGTTCCTCTTCATTGTGAGTTTTCTAATTTTCTCAGCTCAATCTAATTTGTACACGATTCTTGTGTGTTTTGGTATTAATTAAAACTAAGGAAGCATAACTCCAAAATGAAATGCATTTATATGAAATACTAATAGCCAGAGCCTAATGTAGTATACTCTGTAATACACTTGAAATACAGAATTGGTGATCACAGCAGGGCCTGGAGAGGTGCCGGAAGGAAAAGGAAGTACATTGGTCATGTTAGGCAAGACAAGTTGCTAGGGAGATCCACAGTTAGTTCATTCGACCTTTTTGCCTTCCTCTGGTGTGCACGACATCCCTGGCCAGCGAAGGACACCTTAGTTTTTCTTTCCTTTCCTAGATCTATGAAATTAAGCAGTTTAGGATTTCAATAGTAAGAAATGCTTCCAGATGATGGGGAGCAGTGACAGCCTGTTTGTGTATCTCTTTCTTATTATTTCAGTGCAGTTATAACCCCAAATACATGTTATTATCATTTTTTTCCTTGTGGCATATGACAGTAGTCTCACCAGAGGCCTGATATAGTCCTTTCTCTCAAATTTGTCATTCAGCATCCAGGTTTTGTGACCAGAATACCAGGGTGGAAGAAATGGCAGTAAAATACGGAAAATGAGGCAAAATATGGGCATCGAAGTGCAGATTGTTAGAGGCAGGCGTGGTACACAGATGGCAGCTCTGAAGGGTTAATAAAAGTGATGCTTAGGGCCGGGGAGTTAGCTCAGTGGTTCTGGCGCCTGTCTCGCAAGCGCAAGGACCCGGGTTCGATTCCCCGGTAACCACATAACAATACTGGGTGTGGAGACTCACACCCAGCAGCAACCAGTACCACATACCACAGTGCCGGGCGTGGTGGCTCACGCCTGTAATCCCAGCACTCGGGAGGCAGAGGCAGGAGAATTGTGATGTGAGTTGGAGGCTGAGCTCAGGGCCAGCCTGAACCACAAAGCGAGACCCTGTCTCCAAAAAAAAAAACCTAAAAAAAAAAAAAAAAAAAAAAGTGATGCTTAGGAGCCTTAGGTTGTCTTACCTAGAATGAAAAGAAAGCTTACATCCCATTCCTCATAAAAAAAAGGAAATATTTGTGTTCAGACACATCAGAAGTCGACTTGAAGGTCATATTTTTAGTTAGAGGATTCCTTTCAAAGTTGATCAGTTAAGCTGACCAGTACTGCTATACCTGTATTAATACAACTATATTTTTAGAATTTCTTTTCTCTGTTCCAGAACCTTTCCAGTTCCATCCATTTTAAGTGGTTCTTTGCATGTAGAAACTCATTTCACTCAATAAATAAATAATGAGATTATCTTAAAACATACACTTGGGGATATTTCCTTTTAAAACTGTAAAGTGATGTGTATATTTAAAAATTCAAACAGTACAGAGTGCTAGGGGGCTGTTGCTCCTCCTAGCATGTGCAGTGCCCTTGCTTCTGTTCCCAGCAAGGTAAAGGAGATGCAGTTGGTCTAGAAAAAGAAAATGCACGTTTTACTTCCTGGATTCTTTCTGTTTTACGCACAGTTCTTCAGTTTTGCTGAGTGGTGTTTTGGGTGTACTTTCAGAAAACTTTCAGGCAAACAGCAGGGTATCATTTTTTGTTTGCTTCATCTATTCATGTCATACTTCCCACTCCCTCTTTCTTTTCCCTCACATATTTTACAGCAAATCCCACACATCAGATCCATTTGCTTGTCAGTACTTCTCTGTATATCTCCACAAGACAAGGACTGTAAAGAAACAGCCACAATTCCACTGTCATACCTAACAGGGGCAACACTGGTTACTTTATGGCATGGAACTGCCAGGCTCTACTCAGGATTTCTTCAGTGATCTCAAAAATGTCTTATTTAAATGGAATCCAAATAAATATCACACCTTGCATTTGTTCTGTTTATCTCTTTATGCCTTTTTCTTTAATCCACAGTCTCTTCTCCTTTTAAATGACCATTTATCTGTTGGAGAAACTAGGTTGTTTGTCCTGAGGAATTCCCTCATTCTAGGTCTGGCAGATTTCATCCCTGTGGTGAGTTTAATGTTTTTTAAAAAATTACTGTGTTTCCAATAAATAGGGAGTCAGAAGCTTGACTACATTTTGATGGGACATTTCGTAGATGGCAGGTCAGAAGGCACATGCCTGCCCCAGTCTTAGTCATGCCAAGTTTTACTTCCGACTCCAAGTGTTGTCAGCTTGATCCATCCTGTACAACATTTCCTGTCAATCTTTCAACCAATGATTCAAGCAGCAGTTGATGTTTCTGAAGAAAACAGACAATCATAATTTTGTATCTGTCTTTATCCCCTATTTCATCAGAATTCTTTGATATGTTGCCATATCAGCAGAAACAGATCTAGGGTTTGTAAAAAAAAAAGATGGTTTCATGTATTTTTTATTTACTAACTTTGGAACTGTTTCTGATTTCTTATGATTAAAAAAGGAATGCCTGAGCCTTCCACCTCACTCATTTCTATTCCCCGCCTCCCTAGATTGCAGAGGGGAGAGCGGCCCTAAGTACTCCACATTCATAGACCAGAAGTTTAGCAGGGCGCCATCCCAGCAGAGATTCTGCTCTTTGGGGCTGGTGCAGGACAGCAGGATCTTCGCTGTACTTGGAGCAGGGAGTTGGTTTGTTTGCTTTCCTGAAGGATGGAAGCATTTGTGGTGGCATGGTGTGGCTCTGCTGAGCAGGCAGCGAGGCCCCATCCACCGCAGAGTAGGCAGCACACACTGTTAGTGGCAACCAGAGGGACAGAAGTGAGAGGATAAAAAACCCTGACCTTAAGACTCCCTGATGGCTAAATTGGCAGCAGCATCCATCTGCACCAGCCACAGCTAAACAAATCAGCAGTAGGGATCCTAAAATTTGTCTCCACTGGAGTTTAGTGAGTGAGGTTATGATAGCTGGTTTTCAGTACAGAGCGGTATATTATTCGCTCTTTCATTTGATTTGTCTTTATTTTTCACCCATTTTCAAACCCCAAGAATTCAAAGCTAGACTCAGGCCTGTCAGTTTCCTTCAAGAAACAAAGGTCCTAAATGCTGGTTTCTGAGCCGGCATACGGGGCCGTCACGGTGCTGAGCCAGGGCAGGCCAGGTAAGGCCTCCAGGCAGATGAGTCCTAAGTGAGGATGGCCTTTGGAGGTGGAGTCTGATGAGGCACACTGTCCGAGTTCAGCAGGTGGAACCCAGGGCGGAGGTGACAAGGTGAATGTGGCTTTCTCTCTGAAGCAGCCATAAAACTTCCTTAGAAATAGAAACTTGAATCACCAAAGAAAACAGCCAAATCATTTTTTGTGCTCTTTTGCAATGCATGTGCATTAGTGCCAGGTGTGATGTGCTTTTTTCCTTAATGTTCCTTTTTTTTCCTCCTTCCAAGCCTCAGAAGAGGAAAGTGGAAAGCCTTTCCAGTGTCCAATATGTGGTTTGGTTATAAAAAGGAAGAGTTACTGGAAGCGGCACATGGTGATCCACACGGGTCTGAAAAGCCATCAGTGTCCGCTCTGTCCATTCCGGTGTGCTCGCAAGGACAATCTCAAATCCCACATGAAGGTAAGTCAGCTGTGGAGGATCTCAACAAGACACGTGGCCAGGTCCCCTGCAGATGGGGTGGTGCAGGTGTTTGTCAGCTAAAGGGTGGCTCTGTGTTGGAGCACGGGGATAACAGTGCTCAGTGTAAAGAGTACAAGGCAAGGGGAAGAAAGGGTGTTGGAAAGGGTCTCTCTTTCTCTCTCTCTCTCTCTCTCGATGAGAATTCTGGGACTTTGCACTGACTTATATCCCTGCCTCCCTTTCTTTATTTTTTATTTTCAGGCAGGGTCTTGTGCAGTTGCTAATTTGTACAGTCTTGGCTTCAGCTTGTAGTTTTCCTGCGAGTTCTCTCTCTCTGTCTTCCAGAGAGCTGAGACCACAGACATGCACCACCATGCCCAGCTGGAAGAGGTCTCTTAAACATATTCGCATCCACTTTCCAACCTAGAACTGAAAGGCAGAGAGAACCACTAATATCCAAATAACAAATGTGGTGTAGAGCTGCCCTTTCCGATAGAGGAACAATAGTCTCACCTGGCTGTGTGTGGTGACACCATTTCTGGGTGTCCTGGAGGAAGCATGAAGGGCCTGAGCACTAACAGCCAGGTCCTCAGGATCTGCTCCCTTCCTGGAACCAGTGCCCTTTGCTGCCGTTGCTTTATTTTGTAAAGACTGAGACTGTGACACACATGTCAAGGTTTGACTAGGATATCTGCTTTGGGCTTCAAGTGACAGTGGGGAGGAAGTTAGGAATACAGAAATCTTGGCAGGTCTCATGAATACCACAGGTTTTGTTTCAGCTCCAAAAAACAAACACATGTGTTGATAACAGCAAGAGTTTTTGAATTCGATAGAACTGAATTTAAGTCTTATTATGCAACTTTCTAGCCACACAGCCTTCAATGAGTCAACCTTGAGACACTGTTTTTCTCCTCTGTTAAATGGGAACAATAATGTTTGTGTGGAAGAGTTTTCATTAATGTTAAAATGACCTAAAAACGTAGGTACAGTATTTTATTAAGTAGTATTGGGGATAGAATCCAGTGTCTTTGCACTGATCAGATAGAACCTTTGTTGACTTTAGGAAAGAGCTTAGAAGATTGGAAAAAATTAAAACCATATGATGTCATTTGTTTTCAATCATTTGCCCTTTCGCCTGGGAGTAACTTGCCCTTCATCTTCAGAATTCATTCAACCAGGAGTTCGGGTTGATTGAATTTTACTGATCTTACTTGCTTATTACTTTACCCCTCCTCATCTGCTGTCGCCCTCTTCCCAAAGTAAAAATGCATATTTTCAAAGTTGGATTTCATCAGCAGGAGAAGACTTCAAAGGAAATGGCTTTAAAACTAAAACTCGTTTTACTTACTGTGTCCTTAGCTGTGTTTAGAAATCAGGTCTGGGGAATTTAAAGCTTCAGCGAGCAGAAAACTTGCATCTAGCCTGACACCTTGTAAGCTTGGTTTCAGGTCAGGGTCACTTAAAACAACCTATTTATAAACCCGAGGGGGAAAAAAGCTGGGTTTTCAATAGCAGGAACTACTGACCCTGAAGCTCCAGGGACATGAGTTGGGCTCCTTGATGACATAGACAGTCGGCCATGACAGTGCTGCAGATGAGAGCTGCTGGGGCTTCGCGGGTCGCGGGGTCTTCATATGCTTTCAGAACAAATCAATAACCAGTACAATAAAGCAGTTGTGTGAAATTACTACTTTATTCAAACTCATGGTGTCCTAACCTGTTGAGCTATGACTCGAGCTTTTGATAAGGAAGTGACAAAAAGGGCTCATGCAAGTTTAATTTTATCTAAGGTGTACTTTCTTTACTCTGCTTGCCACATCTGTGGTCAGCTTTTTTTTTTTTTTTAGTTCAAAGGAGCTATGATTTTATTTTGATTAGGCATACTTTTACCTTTGCAAAAATTTGTAGAACAGTTCACATAGAAATATAGTGTCTATGATCTTCTACATAGGTAGCATTTGGTAAATTACACATGTGGGCGGATTCCCTAAAATTAATCTTGTCTAGGAAGTAGAGACAGTCTAGGCAAATATTAAAAACTCTAGGTGCTCGGAAAATCCTCAGTGAGAATCTCAGCTCCATAACTTAGCTGAGAATTTGGGAGACTTTGTTTAACCCCTTTCAACTTATTTCCACTAAGGGAGGTAATAATCATAAGGTCTGTCTCATGAGGTTGTTAGGACACTTAAATGAGGTAATGTGGGTAAGAGCACTTAATACAGTGCCAACATGGAAAAGCAGACTTCAGCAAATACACCTAACAGACTAATTATCTCCTCGATATCAGCTAGATACAATTAATTTTTACATTTAAAAGTAATGCAGGGGTATAAAAAATTACTCTAAAATAAGTTTTGTTGTTTTCCCCTCTTTGTGAAATATTTTCAGGGCTGAGAATTTAGAAATGTTGATAGGAAGAATATAAAATTGAGCATTCATCCCAGCACCCAGGAAGAAACTGTTACCTTTCTAATATACAGCCTTCTTTATTGATTCTATGGATTTATTTAGAAAAATGGGATTCTGCTTTACTTGTAGAACAGTAGAGCACTTACTGGGATCCTACTAGGTGTCAGACATGATTCATTTTTTGTTCACCTGCTTTTTCTCCATAATATGTTGTACAGATGTTTTCATATCCAGCTATAGAAGGAGCTTGTAAATGCCTCCAGCCTCCTTGGGGTTATCTTAGATTTCCATTAAGTCCTTTACAACTTTTCTGGCTGAGTGAGCATACAGGAATTAAATGTGAAATTCATAAGCTAAAGCTGAACAGAAAAGGTGGGGGGATTGGTAAGATGAAGGCCCCTCCTGAGGGAAGATCAAGAGACTGGGCCAGAGAACCCAGCGGGCTCCGCCATCTGTGGAGTCATGAATTCTCTTGAGGCCCTGGTCTGCCCTCAGCCAGTGGAGTAGACGTTTCTCTTAGCTTGGAAATGCCTCTGCCCAAACCTGTGACTCCTGCCAGACAGCCCTGAGGATGTCCTAGCACCTGATAGGAGTGCTTGGTGGTAAATGACCGGGAGGTGAGTCTAGGGTCTGGAAAGAGTGATCCTCATAAGTGAAATAAATAGAGCACAGGTAGGTACATATCGCATCTTTTCTCTGGTATGAGAAAATAGAGATGTAAATGAGTCCTAGCATTGTATGTTATATATTGTGAAATAGAAAATGCTCAATGTAAAATAGGGTGAAGGGGGAAAATGTTGAGATTGTAACAAAAAAGTAAGGAAACAAATTTTATGTATATGGGTGGGTGTTAGGGTGGGTAGGGCTATGGGAAAAAATGAGAATTAAGTTGTGTCTTATACTGGTACAAATCCCCATTATGGAGTGCAATCATGATGTGTATATTTAATGTACCAATAAAGATTAAAAAAAAAAAGAAAAGAAAAAGCATCGCTTATCAGCAGCTTAAGAAAGACTTGAGAACAGGTGTTAGGGAGCCTCACAGAGAGTCGCCCTTCTGTCACTAGACTAAGAGAGAAACTGCCACTAAGGACAGAGCCAAGACTTCTCCCACAGGCTGCATGTGGTGTATAATCCCTGTGAGATGGTATGCTCAAAAAAAATGGTAATTGTAAAAGTCAGCCCAGCACCGTTTTCACTTTTGACTTGGAGTAATTCCCCCTTAACCAAATATTACGAGGCCAGCAGAAGCCTCATACACTGCTCACACACCCTCCCTTGAATACAAGTCTTCCCTGGGCTGGTGCTGCGTCCATTAACTTCTAGGAGCTGTTTCTGTTCCTGGATTAGCTCCTGTCCTCTCTTCTCCAGGGCCTATAGCTGTCAGGACACTTCTAAAATGGAATCTGCCCCCACGGCGGTGGCACCGAGCACAGGGACACGGAAACTCTCCGCCTCATGACCTTTACCACCTGGCTGTGGGGCACGCCTTTGGCAGCACCTGTCTGCCCTTCGGGGCTGTGAGGAGGCCCCAGTGCCTGCTTCTGTGTGATGTGGTTGGAGGAGCTGCTGGGGAATGAATCTCTGAAGAAAGCAAATGAATGATCAGGAAAGAACGAGGCTGTGTTTGTTAATAGGTCAAAGTGTTTCCCCACCCAGGCAGAGGGGAGGCCTTTTCCTGACAGGAATTTGCCTGGACAGAATTTAAGACTTTACAGTTCCTTATGTTGATAAAGTCAGGTTTTGGGGGATCGAGAATTGCTTCTGGTGTTTTTTTTCAGAAAGCCACAGTGGGGTGCTGTAGCAACAGGATCTCACCATTAACTTTTAATTTCTTTGCTTTTGTTGGTCACTTAACATTATTTAAAAGTATGTTTTGGCTGGTGAAGAATGCTTTTGGACTATATTCAGAAGGCATAAACAGCTGTAGTAAAACTTGCTCTCTTGGAAAGGAGATCCATGCAGAGGGGCCAGGTGGTGTGGTGGATTGACAAATGAGCCTTTAACCTTCCTGAGACCTGGGTTCAAATCCTGCTCAGGTCACCTCTGA